>JANFOE010001216.1:600000-870054 GCA_025667525.1 Glebionis coronaria | reverse complement strand
AAAAACGAACACGAGAAACGAAGCCGCACGATGAACCAAGCCCTAGTGAGGAATTTTCCAAAGAAAACCCTTGAAGATTTGAAGAATATTGAAGATTGGTCCTTGAAGTTTGAAGAATTGACACTTTATACCCTTGTATCTTCATAATTACAAGTTTGGTCCCTAAAGTTTGTCAAAATTACAAAAAGGACCCTTAACTTTGAAGAATTGGCAAATTTAGTCCCTCATCAAATCTAAATTGTCAAATATGGTCCTCCAAGAAGTCAACCAACAAGTCAAAGCCTTGAAGTTTGAAGATATGGCAAAATCAGTCCTTGGAAAATGGAAATATTGCATAAATAGTCCTTGTTTCAAGTTTACAAAAACATTGTGCCAAAAATGACACATTGCCAAAGTTGTTAACAAAGGAAAAGAAGAATTGGCTGTTTATTACAACTTGAAGAAGTGAAAGGAGTTGAGGGGCCATTCATGACCAGACAACTAACCTCCCTACACCACTGGCATGCTGACACGTCATCCCTGCAGTCCACCAGGCCAACTCAACCAGTCCATAACCATTCTTGACCCTATCACAAACCCTTTTGAACCCTTATTAAAATTAAACTTGTTTATTTAACAAAGAGGTGGTAAACACGTTTTTTAAAAACAAAACCCACCCAAATGGATTTAAACTTACCTGTTCATCACCACTTAACCTATAAACCCTAATTTGATTAAACACCCAAATCAAGGGGTTAATCCCCCAAAATGTGCAGAATGCTGATTCCTTCTTGTCTCATTCAAACCCACCTCTCACAAGGATGCCACGTGGCTTGTGGTCCTTCCCCCACCCCTCCCCTGCTACTAAAATCCAAAGAATGCCAGGAGGGAAGACCAAATCAACACCCCTAAGGCATTTTCGTGCTCCCAACGTTTTGATAGACGGCCAAGATCAAAAAGCACTCTTACACATCACATGGGAACCAAGAACAAGCCAAGAACATCTTTCAAAAATTGGCATCTTCAACAGAATATCCAAAGATCCTTCAAGGGCAGATTGGGGAGTTTAGAACTAGGGTTTTTACTTTCTAGAGAGTTCTTGTAAGCCTATATAAAGGCATTAGGTTTAGCATTTTTGCCTTGTCTCAGTTTTTATAAAAACTTGTAATTTTTTTCATGGAATGAAAAAAGTGTTTTATGTTTTAAAATTTACTGAGTACCATTTAAATTCCAGTTTTTAAATTTTCTGTCTTGAGTTTGTTTAAGGTTCCATTTACATTCGTGAAGTATTTATTTGATTTTCAAAAAGTTTCTGAAAATCGAGAAATTTTGGAGAAATTGTTCCAAGTTTTTGGTGATTAAGGAGTAAGAGTGGCTGATTATTAAGAGTATTTAAAACGTGTTTGAGAGGCTTTAAAGTTTTATTGGAAAGATTTTAGAAAGAAAGAAAAAGGAAACAGAAAATATATCTTTGTATATTATTTTGCCCTTTTCTTTGTTTTTGATTTTTCAGGTTTGAAGTGTTGTTGATCTCGATCTGCATGCACCCGGGTGCATAAGGAGGTGGTTGTGCAAACCACTAGGGCTTAGGATGTTAAAAGCCCTAAGGTAAAAACTTTTCTTCTTGTCAAAATTCAGAAAATTAGCAAATGCATATGATCCTATTTGATTTTATGTTTAAAGGTGTTAAGATGTTTGATTTGAGTGATATCAGTCTTGTTATGCATGTTTAAGTGTTTGAGAACAAGTTTAATCAAGTTTTGTAAGGTTTTGTAGAGTTAAAAACGTTTTTTCAGAATTTAAAGAAGTGTTTGGCAACATAGATTAGCAGGGTAAGGTTGCAAATTTGTATGATCAAAAGGTGTTAGAGCAGTTGTTTAAGGTTGAGTTGAGTTTGATAGAAAGTTATTAGTAAAGTTTAAACAAGTTAGAAGTTAATTGGTGTGGTTTTAAGAGAATCAAGTAGTCAAATCTGCATGTTCTACTTTCTGATGGATTTTTCATGAATTTGGTTGCATGATTCTTGTTTTCTGTTGAGTGATAGCTTAGTTTGGCATTTGAAACAGCTTAAGTGTTATCTGGTGAGTTTATATGCTCATTTTTGGCCATTGAGACCCACTAGATTGCTAGAAATCAGCCCTTAAGTCCTCTGACCTAGGTTTTTTATCACAGAAACTCACCTTAGGTTTGTATGAGCTTTGGATTTTGATTTTTGTGTGTTCTTTGCTTGTTCTTGTTAAGTGCTTGACTCCTTGTGCTCAGAAAGAGCACAAGGGTGCCTTTGCTCCCATAATCATCTACAAAATCAAGGTTCCAAGTCCTCTTGGACCTGTTCATCACTTGTGAAGCAACAAAGAAAAAAGGAAAACTTGTGTTCATTTGGTATCTGGCCACGTTTTTTGATCACAATCTGTTGAGTCTAGCTTAAAAAGAAGTTTGGATTGGTTTGTTAAGGTTAAAAGGGTAACAGTTTGTTTTGGTCAAAAGTTAAAAAAAAGCAAAAAAAATTCCAACTGCGCCGCAAGCCACCAGCGTTGCGGCGCAACTGAAAGAGCCAAAGGTCTAGGTGCTATCGTCTCATTAATTGCGGCGCAAGGCTAAACATTGCGGCGCAACAAAAGTAAAAAAAAAGGGGTGCCAGGACTCGAACCCGTGACCACCCGTTCACCACACCAACACCTTAACCAACGCGCCCTGGGGACTTTGACTGGTTAATTTGGTTTTGTTTTCTACTTAACACCTTTTCTCTTTTGCTTTTTAATATTAAGCCGTAGGTCTTTGTGCTATTTACAGCTTATCTATTAAGCTTAATTGGTTTCTTTTGTTTTTCTTAGGTCAGTTATAGTACTTAGGATTTTTAAAAATTGGTTTTATAATTTTCCTTTTATTAATTTATTTATTAGAATTTATTTAGTATACGTTTTTAGAAAATCCATAAAAAATACCAAAAAGATTTTTAATTTTTAGAAAAAATAGTTTTTAGGTTTTAATATATATTTTTGAGGTTTACATGTGAAAAAGTTTTCAAAAACTTTAATTTTTGATTTTATTTGATTTTAGGTTTTTTATTAAACTTTGAAAATTAATATAAAAATTCATTAAGAGGTTTTAGAAACTTTAATTTACATTTTCTTTCTAGTTAGAATATTTAGGATTTTTGAGAATTTTTTAGAATTTATTTAGGAACTTTTTATTTTTCTTGATTATTTTAATATTATTTTATTCATAAAAATTAAAAGTTTTATTTTTAACCTTTTTTCATTTTTCCTAGATTCTAGACATTAAAATAGGAACTTTGTCACTTTCCAATTAATTTTTAGGCTTTTCAATTAATTTTTAGAATTAATTTAAGGTTTAATACATTTTAATAGTTTTTTAGTGTTTAAAAATAGTTTAATTTGATTTTAAAATTTTTAAAAATAGTTTTTAGCTTAATTAGGATATTTTTGAGGTTTACAAATTATAAAATCTTGTTTAGGGCTTTTTAATAATTAAAAGTGATTTTTAGGGCTTTAATTAGCATTAAAAAGTCATTATTTAATTAATTAAAAGGTTTTAGCAAGTTTGGATTTTTTGTAAACTCTTAGAATTTTATTTGGAATTTTTAGTAATTTTTAGGAATTTTTAGGTTAAAATTTTAATTTTCGTCGTTTCTACGGTTTTACGTTTACGCCTTTTTCGTCGTAGTTTAATTAGTTTTCGTAACCGTCAATTCTTTCCTTTCTCATTTCTTTTTCAATCAATATAATCTCAAACAAAAAATCAACTCTAAACACAACGCACTAGCCTCCTTGGGAAACGAACTTGCTTGGTCATTTGTGCTCGGTTTTCCTAAACCGACACTTAACGCTTACCACTATTTTGTCATCCTTTTCCTAAAGGGTACAAAAAGACTACAATCATTTTGGCGCCGCTGCCGGGGAGGCGTGTTGTGTTTTGGTTGAACCATTGTTGTTTTTCTTATTAGCCATAATATCTATTTGTATTAATAGCACTCTATTAATACGTATTATCGGTTTTTCGATTTTTGTGAATATTATTACTATATTGTATACGTAGAACAATAAATTTACAAGTACTCCAAATACGTGAGCAATCACAACCTTGACTTGGGAGGTCATTACCCAATCATTGTATTCGAATCTCAAACCAAAGAAAAAGGCAAAAATAGATAAATACTTTCGTGAAGCTTGATTTTGATAATACAAACTATAAGGTGGGTATAAGGCGGTTGTATTTCACAACCTAAAGGAAAAAGGCTCTTAAGTGCTTCGCGCCGCCTCGTTTCCTCCGCTTGCTTGTGCGTATTTGATTTTGAGAGTGAATCGAGGGTTTTGCCGCCCAAAGTATTATTAAGTATCATATATATTTTCTTGGTTTCATTTGATTAAACCCTCTTGAACGATTTGGTGTTCCACCATCGTTCTAAAGTCATCGAAGACGTTCACTTCACGTGTTCGTTTTCATTCCTTGAGGCTTCGTTAATCAAGAGATTTGATTAGTGAGGAGATTTGTAGATTTTGGTCTACTTAATACATTCCAAAAAATCCAAAAAAGTTAAAAACAATCAAAAACCACAAAAAAATTGAAAAAGTAAAAATACCAAAAAGAATCTTCTTTGCTCGCCTTCTCGTTGTACGTGACGTTTATGCAAACTCGCTCTAAAGCAAGACGTGCTCGTAAACGAAGAAACAAATCACTCACTCCCACTAGTGAGGACTCTCCTATTGACGAACCCATTGTAGTGAAAGAAGCACCCATGGCTAATCGAACTATGATGGAGTTGCTTCAAGCACCCACCGAGGGTTATGGAGAAGCGATTGTGATTCCCGCTATCCTTGTGGAGAATTTTGAGGTTAAGACGGGTTTGTTGTCCATGATTCAAAACAACAAGTTTCGAGGGGACGAAAAGGACAACCCGCATAACCACATTCGCCAATTTAATCGTCTCACCGCCACGTGCAAGTTTAAGGATGTTTCAAACGACTCGATTAAGATGATGCTTTTTCCGTATTCCTTAGCGGGGCCCGCAAAAATTTGGTTAGAGAAAGAGCCACCCAATTCTATATTGACGTGGAAGGATCTCGTCTCAAAATTCGTGAACCAATTTTTTCCGCCCTCTAAGACTACGCACTTGAAAAACGAGATTTCAAAGTTTTCGCAAGAGTTTAATGAGAGTTTTTCAACGGCTTGGAATAGGTTTAAGGAAATGTTGCACGAATGTCCTCATCATGGTTTTTCCGACTTGCATCAAATAGACACGTTTTACAATGGCTTGAACGATCATGAGCGTGATTATCTTAATGCCGCCGCGGGTGGTAATTTCTTGTGTAAGACGGTCGAGGAAGCATTGGTAATTATTGAGAATAGGTCTAAGGTGTATAATCCTCGTAGCACGTCGAGTGTTCGTAAGGCTTCGTCTTCATCTTCACCTAGTTTGTCACACACCGTTGATGCTTGCCAAGTCGAGGCTAATTTGGAGAACAAAATTTTTGATATAGTGAAAGGCTTGTTAGTTGAGTTTAAGGTTGGTGAACAACCCGCTCCCGCTACGATTAAAGCGGTTGAGGTTTCATGTATGTATTGTGGTGGAGCTCACGATTATTCCGAGTGCATTACCAACGGTGGTAACACTTCGAGTGCCTTCGCGGCCGCGGGAACTTATAACCAAAACGGTCAAGTTCCTCGCACTAATCAATTGACTCCACCGGGTTTTTCACCAAATCAAAATGCTAACAATTATCGAAACAATCAAGTTGGTTACCAAAGCAATCAAAGGAACAATTATAAGGGTAATAACAACTATGGGAATCAAGGGAGTAGTAGTAATAGCCAATTGCAAAATCAAAATCAAAACCGTAATTTTCAAAATGCAAGTCAAGCTCTTCAAAATAACAAAGAACTTCCATTGGACTTTTTGAATTACACTACTTCAAATGATAAGATTATGGAAAACATTCAAGAACAAATGGCTAATCAAGCTAAGGAAACGGCTAAGAATGCAAAGGAGTTAGCTACTTTCATTAAGGAAAATCTAGCCATGAGGAATGAATTGAAAAATGATTTTGCTAACCAAATTCGAGGTCAAAACAACAAGATAGAACAAAGTCATGCTAGGCTTGAACAAAGAATTGACCAAAAAGCCGCTAGCCAAGATGTGAAGTTTAATAATTTTGATGCTAAGCTTAATACAATTTTAGAATGTGTAATGGTGAACAAAGCCTCTACTTCGGGTGGTTTGCCTAGTAACACCGTTTCAAACCCGAAGGGAGAGATGAAAGTGATTACCACACGTAGTGGTAAGACACTTAAAGAACCGACTCCTCAACCAATTACTCCAACGGTGGAGGAAATTGAGGAAGAACCCGAGGTGGTGGTCGAAAAGGAGCATATTTCAAGCCCACAAAGTACCGCTCATGCCACACCTACGGTTGACCCATCACCCATATTGGAACCCGAGATTCCAAAGGCTATGCCTATGCCCCAACCCACACCACCCTTGCCTTACCCATCGAGACTTAGGAAGGAGAAACGACAAGAGCGCGATAACTATCAATTTGAGCTTTTTATGAAAATGTTTCGTGATTTGCACTTTAATGTGAGTTTCGCCGATGCCTTGGTCATGATGCCTCGATTTGCCGCTAACTTTAAGAGTATGTTGAACAACAAGGAGAAATTACAACAAAAGTCTAGTTGTTCGTCGGTTTATCTTAATCGCATACCTCAAAAAGTCGGTGATCCCGGTAAATTTTTGATCCCTTGTGCAATTCAAGATATGGAAGAATGCTATGCCTTGGCCGATCTTGGTGCTAGCATTAACTTGATGCCACTTGCAATCTACAAGTCGCTCAATCTTCCTAATCTTACTCCTTCACGAATGTCTATTGAGTTGGCCGACCATTCCACGATTCTTGCATGTGGTTTGGCGGAAGACGTTTTTGTGAAAGTGGGGAAGTTCTACTATCCCGTAGACTTTATTGTTGTTGACATCCCCACGGATCCTCAAGTTCCTCTTATTTTAGGTCGTTCGTTTTTAGATACGTCTATGGCTTTGATTGATGTGCATGCTAGAAAGATCACCTTACGATTCAACGACGAGGAACTTGTTATAAACGCAACTCAAAATTCTCAACTTTCTCATGTTTATTCCGTTGCTACCATAAACCTCGTTGATATGATCGACGTGGTTTGCGAGGAATTTTCACAAGAAGTTCTAGGTTTTGGTGATGAAGAAACTAGTGGCAATCCCACTATGTTAGATCCTATTCTTGATAATTCGACACCAACCTTCACTCCTTTCGAAGGTGGTGGTTTTACGTTGGAAGAATTCGATGTTCCACGTACTTGTGACGAAGACCTCGACAACTATGAGGACTTCTCGATTATCAAGGATTTTCTCAACGATTTCCCATTTCCTCCACCCGAGGAGGTTATGAGTATCGAGCCCAAATCTTCACTTGAGGAACCACCTATCCTCGAGTTGAAAGATTTACCTCCTCACCTCGAGTATGTCTATTTGGAGGAGGACGACAAGTTGCCGGTTATTATTGCGAAGGAACTTTCGAATGATGAAAAAACCGCACTTGTCGATGTTCTTAAGGATCACAAAGGGGCGATTGCGTGGAAGTTATCCGACATTAAGGGAATCGATCCCAAATTTTGTACACACAAAATATTAATGGAGGAGGATTTCAAGCCAACAATCCAAAGTCAAAGGAGGGTAAACCCCAAAATTCACGACGTCATCAAAAAGGAGGTCCTTAAACTCCTTGACGCGGGAATGATTTACCCTATTTCCGATAGCCCTTGGGTGAGTCCTATTCATTGTGTCCCTAAAAAGGGAGGGATGACCGTTGTGCCAAACGATGCCAACGAGTTGATTCCCACTAGACTCGTGACCGGATGGAGAGTGTGCATTGACTATCGTAAGTTGAATGAAGCCACTCGAAAAGACCATTTTCCCTTGCCCTTCATGGACCAAATGTTGGAGCGTCTTGCGGGAAACGATTTCTATTGCTTTTTAGATGGTTTTTCCGGTTACTTCCAAATTCCCATCGATCCTTGTGATCAAGAAAAAACTACGTTTACGTGTCCATATGGAACGTTTGCCTATCGTAGAATGCCATTCGGACTTTGTAATGCACCGGGAACTTTTCAACGATGCATGATGGCTATTTTTCATGATATGATCGAGAAGACGATGGAAGTCTTCATGGATGACTTTTCCGTGTTTGGTGATTCCTTTACTTCGTGTTTGTCGAACCTTGAGAGAATGTTAAAACGTTGTGAGGAAACCAACCTTGTGCTCAATTGGGAAAAGTGTCATTTTATGGTTAAGAGTGGAATCGTCTTAGGGCACAAGGTCTCGAAAGCGGGGATTGAGGTAGATCAAGCTAAGGTAGACGTCATCGCCAAATTACCTCATCCCAAAACCGTCAAGGGAGTTAGGAGTTTCCTAGGCCACGCGGGCTTTTATCGACGATTCATCAAGGATTTCTCGAAGATTTCTCGACCCATTACACATCTTCTTGAAAAAGAAGCACGTTTTGTCTTTGACGAAGATTGTGTACGAGCCTTTGAGATCCTTAAGAGGAAACTTACCGAAGCTCCCATTCTTGTTGCTCCAAATTGGAACCTCCCCTTTGAGCTTATGTGTGATGCAAGTGATTACGCTATTGGGGCCGTTTTGGGGCAACGTCATGATAAGCATTTCTTGCCTATACACTATGCTAGCAAGACAATGACCGAGGCTCAACTTAAATACACTACAACGGAAAAGGAGTTCCTTGCCGTGGTGTATGCATTTGAGAAATTCCGACCTTACCTCGTCTTGACGAAATGCATAGTGTATACGGACCATTCGGCTATTAAGTATCTCATGGCTAAACAAGATGCAAAGCCGAGATTACTTCGTTGGATTCTCCTCCTTCAAGAATTTGATCACAAAATCGTTGACAAAAAAGGAGCCGAGAATCTAGCGGCCGATCATCTCTCTCGTTTGGAAGATCCTCACCAAAGTGTTTACGAGCCTAAGGAAATCACCGAAACATTTCCGCTTGAAACACTTGGAGTAGTGAATTCTAAGCTTGACTCTTCTACCCCATGGTTTGCGGATTTTGCAAATTACCATGCGGGTAACTTCATCATTAAGGGTATGACAACTCAAGAAAAACGAAAATTCTTTCGTGATGTCAAGTTCTATTTTTGGAACGACCCTTACTTGTTTCGAACTTGTGCGGATCAAATCATCCGCCGTTGTGTATTTGGCACCGAAGCTTCTAACATCCTTAGAGCTTGCCATGAGGGACCCACGGGTGGTCACCACGGTGCTAATCTCACGGCTAAAAAGGTGTTTGATGCCGGCTTCTTTTGGCCTACTATTTACCGAGATGCACAAATTCTTGTGAAGTCTTGTGATTCATGCCAACGACAAGGAAAAGCCTCACAAAAAGATGAAATGCCACAAAATATCATTCAAGTATGTGAGATCTTTGACGTTTGGGGCATAGACTTTATGGGGCCGTTCCCATCATCTCGTGGTAATAAGTACATTCTCGTTGCGGTTGACTACCTTTCTAAGTGGGTGGAGGCGAAGGCCTTGCCCACCAATGATGCTCGTGTGGTAGTCAAATTCTTGAAAAGTTTGTTTGCTAGGTTTGGAACCCCTCGTGCGATCATAAGCGATCGTGGAACCCATTTTTGTAATGACCAATTCGAAAGAGTCTTAAGGAAATATGGGGTTACACATCGTCTTTCTACGGCTTATCACCCACAAACGAGTGGGCAAGTCGAGGTTTCAAACCGAGCATTGAAGATGATCTTGGAAAGATCCGTGGGAGAAAACCGACAATCTTGGTCGGATAAGTTAGACGATGCTTTATGGGCCTTTAGGACCGCTCATAAGACACCCATTGGGTGCACTCCCTATAAGCTTGTGTATGGAAAAAATTGTCATTTGCCTATCGAGTTAGAACACAAAGCTTATTGGGCCCTAAAGCATTGTAATGATGACATGGAGACCGCGGGAAAACACCGGAAAATGCAATTAAATGAATTGGATGAATTGAGAGATATTGCTTATGAAAATTCATTGATTTACAAAGAGAAAACTAAAAAGTTGCATGATTCAAAAATTAAAAACCGAGTTTTTAACATTGGGGATCAAGTATTGCTTTTTAATTCAAGATTGAAAATATTTTCCGGTAAATTGAAATCCCGTTGGTCCGGTCCATTCACCGTGACTCAAGTGTTTCCTTATGGGACCATCGAGCTAGCTCAAGATGATGGTCCTAACTTCAAGGTGAATGGACATAGGTTGAAGCACTACTTTGGTGGGGAAGTTCCATCCTTGAACTACCTCGACCAAGTCACCTTCCCCAATGATAATTAGTATTGAGGGGATCGAGTCGAGCTCATGACTCGGTAATCAAAAACGAGGTGCCTCGTGGGGGAGTCCCATGCTTATCCTATGTACATATTATCGCTTTCTTAGTCTAATGTAGCTTACGTGTGGGGATTCGTGCCCTTCCAACCTTGGTTTCGTGGTTGTTTGTGATATGTGGCTTTTAGATCATGATCTTCACGATTGGAGCCTCTCGTGTTCGTTTTATGGGAGCACTCGATCGTTTGCTTGGGAGACATTTCTCAATATCCATGATATCCTTTTGATGTTCTAACCTTAGGTTTTTAGCACACTTCATAAACGGCTTTAAATTTAATGGTTACACCCTTTCCATGCTAGATTAGGCATTCGACTACGTCTCTAGTATGGGGGTGTTTGCACCCCTAGACTCGAAACATTGAGGACAATGTTTAACTTTAGTATGGGGGGGTGAATAGATACTTGCCTTGCCAAACCTTCACGCTTTCCAAAGTTTATCGTTTTGTTTATCGTTTTGTTGCAAAATAAGGCTAAAAATGGCCAAATTTTAAATTTTTCTCATGTTTTATAAGTGTTTGAAGACACGAATGTAGATTTTCCGATGGCGAGAATAAGAGTAATTTTTGACTCGACCGTGCGTGTTGAGCACTTAGCTTTGATTCCTTAACTACACATTAGGCTAAGTCTCTTAAATGAGGACGAGAAATGATAGAGTTAATTATAAGTTACTATGCTAAACGTAGAGTACTCGTATTCTTTCAAAAACTCATGTGTTCTCGTTGTTTGCTTATTCTCCCTTCGCATGTAAATATTTTTTTTTGCTTAATAAATATTGACTTAGCGGTTTAGTTAGGATTGTTGGGTTTCTAGTCTTTTCTAGTAGCTTCCGTGTAATTAAATTGGGAAGACATTAAGGTATCGCCAGCGTCACGGTTTTGAAGTATTGGCACCCTAATAATCGAAAGCTTCACCCAATAATAAGATTTCAAGTGCTCACCTAAATCAAGCAAACAATTTGAAGCCCCACAAGGCCTAAAATCTATGCAAAATTGAAAGTGAATCAAGCCTTAATCTTCGAAGCTTTAAAGATCCAAAATTCGCTTTAGCGTGAGGATATACGTCTTTGGCTAATAAAACCACCGATGATGGCGGATAATAAAAGGCAAGGCAAGACCGAAGTCATAATAAAAGCTTCATGGCAAAGTTGAATAAAAGATGGAGGTAAACCAAAGATAATAAGGTCCTTCCGTTAGGGGGCGTATAAAAGTCTTGGTAATAAGTCTCATGTTCAAAACCGTTATAAATCCGTGTTTATCGATTCTTCTTGTCAACTTAATTTTTTAACATCGTCGTCTATTAGGAGGGGTTATTGATTTGATGGTCTTAGTTACACCGTTAGGACTCTATTTTTAGACCTAAATCTCTATTATCGCATAAGTCAAACAATGTATCCTCGTGAAACATTCAAGACATCATAAAATATAAGAGATACAACTTAGGAATAATGGGAGAATAAGTACGTGATTAGGGCATATGAGTAGTGTTAGCATTACTAACTTATAATGACAATGATCTCGTTGCACGCTTAGCATGGAATTGAAGTGAAAATCGAGGACGATGAAATTATTTCTAACGAAGCATTCACGTGTTCTTATTCTATGAACCTAAACGTCCCATTTTGCGATGAAAATCATACATTATGTCTATAACACAAGTAGTAGTAATAGTAGTAGTGTAGCTAGTTTATCATTTCAATAAAGTGAATAAAATGAATTTTGGAGATGCTACGATACTTTATTCTAGCATTGCGTGAGGGCACGGCAATGGTTTAGTATGGGGGAGTGATGAGACGGCTTTTATACATGGTCTCATCGTTCTTTTTGGACTTAAAATGCATTAAATATCATCAAAATACCCAAATATATGCTTGTGTTTGTTGCTTGTGTTATTTAGGTACGGATATTGAGAAAATGACAAAAGATCACAAGAATCACGCAAAAACGAACACGAGAAACGAAGCCGCACGATGAACCAAGCCCTAGTGAGGAATTTTCCAAAGAAAACCCTTGAAGATTTGAAGAATATTGAAGATTGGTCCTTGAAGTTTGAAGAATTGACACTTTATACCCTTGTATCTTCATAATTACAAGTTTGGTCCCTAAAGTTTGTCAAAATTACAAAAAGGACCCTTAACTTTGAAGAATTGGCAAATTTAGTCCCTCATCAAATCTAAATTGTCAAATATGGTCCTCCAAGAAGTCAACCAACAAGTCAAAGCCTTGAAGTTTGAAGATATGGCAAAATCAGTCCTTGGAAAATGGAAATATTGCATAAATAGTCCTTGTTTCAAGTTTACAAAAACATTGTGCCAAAAATGACACATTGCCAAAGTTGTTAACAAAGGAAAAGAAGAATTGGCTGTTTATTACAACTTGAAGAAGTGAAAGGAGTTGAGGGGCCATTCATGACCAGACAACTAACCTCCCTACACCACTGGCATGCTGACACGTCATCCCTGCAGTCCACCAGGCCAACTCAACCAGTCCATAACCATTCTTGACCCTATCACAAACCCTTTTGAACCCTTATTAAAATTAAACTTGTTTATTTAACAAAAGAGGTGGTAAACACGTTTTTTAAAAACAAAACCCACCCAAATGGATTTAAACTTACCTGTTCATCACCACTTAACCTATAAACCCTAATTTGATTAAACACCCAAATCAAGGGGTTAATCCCCCAAAATGTGCAGAATGCTGATTCCTTCTTGTCTCATTCAAACCCACCTCTCACAAGGATGCCACGTGGCTTGTGGTCCTTCCCCCACCCCTCCCCTGCTACTAAAATCCAAAGAATGCCAGGAGGGAAGACCAAATCAACACCCCTAAGGCATTTTCGTGCTCCCAACGTTTTGATAGACGGCCAAGATCAAAAAGCACTCTTACACATCACATGGGAACCAAGAACAAGCCAAGAACATCTTTCAAAAATTGGCATCTTCAACAGAATATCCAAAGATCCTTCAAGGGCAGATTGGGGAGTTTAGAACTAGGGTTTTTACTTTCTAGAGAGTTCTTGTAAGCCTATATAAAGGCATTAGGTTTAGCATTTTTGCCTTGTCTCAGTTTTTATAAAAACTTGTAATTTTTTTCATGGAATGAAAAAAGTGTTTTATGTTTTAAAATTTACTGAGTACCATTTAAATTCCAGTTTTTAAATTTTCTGTCTTGAGTTTGTTTAAGGTTCCATTTACATTCGTGAAGTATTTATTTGATTTTCAAAAAGTTTCTGAAAATCGAGAAATTTTGGAGAAATTGTTCCAAGTTTTTGGTGATTAAGGAGTAAGAGTGGCTGATTATTAAGAGTATTTAAAACGTGTTTGAGAGGCTTTAAAGTTTTATTGGAAAGATTTTAGAAAGAAAGAAAAAGGAAACAGAAAATATATCTTTGTATATTATTTTGCCCTTTTCTTTGTTTTTGATTTTTCAGGTTTGAAGTGTTGTTGATCTCGATCTGCATGCACCCGGGTGCATAAGGAGGTGGTTGTGCAAACCACTAGGGCTTAGGATGTTAAAAGCCCTAAGGTAAAAACTTTTCTTCTTGTCAAAATTCAGAAAATTAGCAAATGCATATGATCCTATTTGATTTTATGTTTAAAGGTGTTAAGATGTTTGATTTGAGTGATATCAGTCTTGTTATGCATGTTTAAGTGTTTGAGAACAAGTTTAATCAAGTTTTGTAAGGTTTTGTAGAGTTAAAAACGTTTTTCAGAATTTAAAGAAGTGTTTGGCAACATAGATTAGCAGGGTAAGGTTGCAAATTTGTATGATCAAAAGGTGTTAGAGCAGTTGTTTAAGGTTGAGTTGAGTTTGATAGAAAGTTATTAGTAAAGTTTAAACAAGTTAGAAGTTAATTGGTGTGGTTTTAAGAGAATCAAGTAGTCAAATCTGCATGTTCTACTTTCTGATGGATTTTTCATGAATTTGGTTGCATGATTCTTGTTTTCTGTTGAGTGATAGCTTAGTTTGGCATTTGAAACAGCTTAAGTGTTATCTGGTGAGTTTATATGCTCATTTTTGGCCATTGAGACCCACTAGATTGCTAGAAATCAGCCCTTAAGTCCTCTGACCTAGGTTTTTTATCACAGAAACTCACCTTAGGTTTGTATGAGCTTTGGATTTTGATTTTTGTGTGTTCTTTGCTTGTTCTTGTTAAGTGCTTGACTCCTTGTGCTCAGAAAGAGCACAAGGGTGCCTTTGCTCCCATAATCATCTACAAAATCAAGGTTCCAAGTCCTCTTGGACCTGTTCATCACTTGTGAAGCAACAAAGAAAAAAGGAAAACTTGTGTTCATTTGGTATCTGGCCACGTTTTTTGATCACAATCTGTTGAGTCTAGCTTAAAAAGAAGTTTGGATTGGTTTGTTAAGGTTAAAAGGGTAACAGTTTGTTTTGGTCAAAAGTTAAAAAAAAGCAAAAAAAATTCCAACTGCGCCGCAAGCCACCAGCGTTGCGGCGCAACTGAAAGAGCCAAAGGTCTAGGTGCTATCGTCTCATTAATTGCGGCGCAAGGCTAAACATTGCGGCGCAACAAAAGTAAAAAAAAAGGGGTGCCAGGACTCGAACCCGTGACCACCCGTTCACCACACCAACACCTTAACCAACGCGCCCTGGGGACTTTGACTGGTTAATTTGGTTTTGTTTTCTACTTAACACCTTTTCTCTTTTGCTTTTTAATATTAAGCCGTAGGTCTTTGTGCTATTTACAGCTTATCTATTAAGCTTAATTGGTTTCTTTTGTTTTTCTTAGGTCAGTTATAGTACTTAGGATTTTTAAAAATTGGTTTTATAATTTTCCTTTTATTAATTTATTTATTAGAATTTATTTAGTATACGTTTTTAGAAAATCCATAAAAAATACCAAAAAGATTTTTAATTTTTAGAAAAAATAGTTTTTAGGTTTTAATATATATTTTTGAGGTTTACATGTGAAAAAGTTTTCAAAAACTTTAATTTTTGATTTTATTTGATTTTAGGTTTTTTATTAAACTTTGAAAATTAATATAAAATTCATTAAGAGGTTTTAGAAACTTTAATTTACATTTTCTTTCTAGTTAGAATATTTAGGATTTTTGAGAATTTTTTAGAATTTATTTAGGAACTTTTTATTTTTCTTGATTATTTTAATATTATTTTATTCATAAAAATTAAAAGTTTTATTTTTAACCTTTTTTCATTTTTCCTAGATTCTAGACATTAAAATAGGAACTTTGTCACTTTCCAATTAATTTTTAGGCTTTTCAATTAATTTTTAGAATTAATTTAAGGTTTAATACATTTTAATAGTTTTTTAGTGTTTAAAAATAGTTTAATTTGATTTTAAAATTTTTAAAAATAGTTTTTAGCTTAATTAGGATATTTTTGAGGTTTACAAATTATAAAATCTTGTTTAGGGCTTTTTAATAATTAAAAGTGATTTTTAGGGCTTTAATTAGCATTAAAAAGTCATTATTTAATTAATTAAAAGGTTTTAGCAAGTTTGGATTTTTTGTAAACTCTTAGAATTTTATTTGGAATTTTTAGTAATTTTTAGGAATTTTTAGGTTAAAATTTTAATTTTCGTCGTTTCTACGGTTTTACGTTTACGCCTTTTTCGTCGTAGTTTAATTAGTTTTCGTAACCGTCAATTCTTTCCTTTCTCATTTCTTTTTCAATCAATATAATCTCAAACAAAAAATCAACTCTAAACACAACGCACTAGCCTCCTTGGGAAACGAACTTGCTTGGTCATTTGTGCTCGGTTTTCCTAAACCGACACTTAACGCTTACCACTATTTTGTCATCCTTTTCCTAAAGGGTACAAAAAGACTACAATCAAGCATGCATAAACCCTAGGTTTTCCAAAAATCTTAGGTAAAAATCAGTAAAACTCAACAAGATATAGCAGATTGAACAATTCAAAGTTTCAAGTCCAAATATTTACAGGTTTGTGGTCTATTATGAGCATACAACAGATAATAAGCACAAACACAAACTTCCCTTAACACAATAACACAAAATCAACACAAACAGGTAGACCCAAACACCCCTTTATCTTTTCAAATCCAAATTTTTCAAAGTGAAAGTGAGATTTAAGACCACCCAAGCATCAATTAACACAAAAACAAGTAAGATTAACAGATTCAAGCAACTATAAGCCACATAATACACAAGAACAAAGACAACACTCAAATATCACAAAAATCCAAAGTATTATCAGATTTTAGGATTAAGGGTGTGTACCTCATGGATGTACATCCACACCCACGGATTTTGAGCTTATGTGCTAGCAAGAACAAGCACAAGCTTCCACTACAAAGCCTGCTAAGATTGAACAAGGTTAAAGCACAATAAATTCAGAAAAATGGCAGAAAATGAAACTTTCTTGATTAATGCAACCAATTGATCCCACACTTGATTATCCCCAAACTTTGAGCTCACAACACCTTGATATTAACAATATCAGGATGTATAGATCACTCTTAGCCCAGAAATTCCAAGATTTGATCAATGACTTAGCAAAATATCAAGAATGAGGAAAACTGCAAACTTTTGCAACCTCCAATTGAAAACAGGTTTTTAACTTCTAAACTAACAATCATATAACAATAATAAGCAGTAATAAAGATTGGCCAATGACTTTTCTTCAATGCTTCAAACACAATTTCATTAAACTGAAATGGGATTTACAGAAGTTGAACAAGGAAAAAAATCAAAAGCAAACGTCTATGTTGGACCCTATACCCTTTATATAGAGGGTGTACATGGTCAGTTTAAACCTAAAAACTTAAAACCCTAACTTGTAGAAGCCCAAAAATGCCCTTGAGGTTTTGTCTTCTTTGGAGAATCATGTGACTTGTTTTGGAGTTATGTAAGAGCTGGCAAGTGCAAAGTTGATCCAAAGGTGTGAAACAAGCTTAAGACACAAGCTAGAATTGAGCCCGTTGGATGGCTGGCAAATTCTTGTCTTCTTCCCTTTTAACTTAGCAGGGGAGGCCCCATGCAGCATGTGGGTTGGTGGGGTGCAATGTTTAAGGGTTGGGTTGTGTTAAGTATCACCTTAATCTTAAATCTGGAGAAGATTAAGGTTTAATTATGAAAAATGAAGGAATACCCAATTTGGCTCAAGAACATCAAGAACAAGGTTTTGATCTGTTTTAATGTTTAAACAAAGTGTTAGGCGCCATAATCTTTATTAAATAAAGATTAGTTAAAAACGGGTATAAGTGGGGTGTGATGTGGCACCAGGGAGGGATTTGATTGGTGGAGAGAGTGAGTGGGGCACATGTCACCCACTCACTGGTTAAGGAAAGTTTGGTATCTGGCCAAATATAACCCCCTCTCTTTCTTTCTTTTGTCATTTCCATCTTTTTCACTTGCAAACTCGTTTTCCTTTATATTGAAAGTTTTCTATTTCACACTTTGGCCACAAAAGGTTTTAAAAGATGAAATCAGGGGTATTTCTTGCCATTTTTGAATTCTTCAAGGGCTGATTTGGCATTTTGATGATGGATAATGGTCTTGACTTGTAACACCCCCAAATTTATACAACACAGTACAGCGGAAGACTAGTTGGTGTTACGGGATAGCACATTACTCACATCATAGACAACGCATAAAAATCGCGTCGTTTATTTATAAATCATTTCCATTCATAATTATCAAAGTTACATCGGTCCCAAGTCATATTATTTCATACAAAGTTTTACAAAATATTTGAATGGAAAATATTGTTTAAGTGCGGGCCATGAATTCTTGTTGTCTTCCCGAAAATTACTTTCAAGTACCTGAGATAAAACATGTTAAGAGAAAAGGTCAGGGATAACGCCGAGTGAATTCATAGAGTTTAATAAATTCCATCAATATAACTTTGGTATAAAATTAGTACCAAAAATCAATTCGTACAAATCGTTGTAATAGGCCGTAAAATAGCCAAAATCATTTTATACAAATCTTTGTAATAGGCCATAAAATAGCCAAAGTCATTTTATAGAAATCCTTATCGAAAATCATGATATAGGCATTTGCCTTAAAAATCAATATACGAACCAATGTCGTAAAAACATCATACGATACGCCTTATGACGTCGTATAAAATCAAATAGAAACCGTTATATGAATATGGTTATGAAAACCAAAACACGAACATAATATCAATAGTATGACCCCGTATTGCTAGTCAGGCAATACTTCGTAATTCGATGCGTCTAATAGTATTTCGTTAGTTTTGGATTATTACAAGCCGCATGACATTGTTACCTTACTAAACCAACAACGGGTAGCTAACCCGATACTCAATTTGCCCATCTAAAGTAGCGTGTCGTCACAAAGGTCACGCTATGGAAATCTTATCATACATAAATTCGCTTACCAATCAATGTGGCACGACGGGGATCAACCGTCAAGGCGCGAACTGGGGTGATCGTCCCCAAATAGTACTATTAAATGCATAAGCGTCTACCAACTCCCGGTAGTTCACAATTCATGCTAATGGGACTTTTAGTGACATAACCTAACTTTAATAATCCATTTGATTTCATCTATCGGGTCCTTTAATCATTTATCGGGTCATACAATCGGGTCATTCATTCATCCGGGTCCAAAATCAATAAACAAATAATCAGGACAAATGGTGTCCTAATTTTGTAAAAACTAACATGTTATCTCCCTCGCGGGTTTATAAAACATTTATAAAACATTTAAAAGAGTGCGAGGCTATGAACTCACGTTGATGTAGGAAGGCGATTATCGGCGATTTGGATGTACGGTACGTGCTTCAATCACGGAAACCTAGACAAATAATAATCGGTCTTAGACGTTTGTCCAATGACTTTATAAAAATATCAATTATGTATACATATGATGATATTATATATATGATGATCAAGTGGGTTTACATATTCTCGTTTACTCATTTTTGTGTTATGTGTCGATAACTTTTATACTAGTTTTCTCGTTTTACCTATTTACATATCTTAAGTCCAATAAGCTTATTATAAGTTATTTAACTTATTTTAATCCATTTTGTACTTATATTATCAGTACTTAAATATTACAAGTTGGGCCCAAATGGGTTAAGCCCAATGGTAAGTTTATAAGTATTTTAGTCCATTTTTTGTTGTATTATTAGTCCAGTAACGTTAATTTAGTCCGTTAACGTCCGTATGTCCTATAGTTCGGGTTTTATCGGTTTTTACTTGTTATACATGTCTATATATCAGTATATAAGTTTTATAAAGTTTTCATTAGACGGGTCCAATTGTCTAAGTTTTATTTAACAAAAACGTTAATTTTACGGCAATAGCCGAAATAGTCGTAAAAATCATGTTTATAGTTTTATATCTTATAAAACATAACAAGTTACCATTTTTATAAAATGTCCACTTATTTATCATTGTACATATTTTATAAATAAAATTCATGAGTTAGTGGGTTTTAATTATAATTTATACTATTAAAATTTGAGTGCTTATATAATAGTATTATTCTTTAATTTCCAAAAATCTGATTTTTATCTTCACTTTCACCAAAACTGCCATATGTTGAGTTCTATATGGAGATAGAAGCTCAAATGTTTATCACATAAACTACATGATATTTGCTACATTTAACTCTCCTATAGATACTGTTGAATCATCTTCTAAATATTTTCTAAAAATCGTCCAAAACAGTTACTTCAGATTTATACCCTAAACTTGTTTTGATCATATCTCACTCATTACAATGATTCCATTGTATGGCCAACTCTCACATGTGTACAAGACCCATAGCTTACTGTAAATCCATTCTACTTCATCATTTTATCAGATTACCATATGGTTCTTTACTGTTTTATACAGCCATCAAATTTAACCAAGATTTTAACCTTGTTTCTTATGGTTTTTCACCTTTTTAATCATGTTTATCAACAACAAATCCCCACATAACATTTTTATCATCATATAATCATCATATACATATACAATAGGAAATAAAATACATGTTTACATAATCAAAATAACAAGAAGTTGAGGAGGACAATCTTTATACCACCATGATGATGTAGGTTGTGATCAAAACATGGATTTTGATGGAGAAACTTGTGCTTAGCCAACACCATCTTCAAGACATTCAATCTTTCTAATCTCCTTGTGGAAAATCAGCCCCAAGACACCATGAATACTCTTCCATGGATGTTATAATCACCACCATTCAAGAGAGCTTCAAGAGGGCATCAACATGTGTATGAATTACATAGGATTTTGTGGTTAATTTTGATCAAAATAGGGTGTTTGTGGGAGAGAGTGGACAGCACATTTTAGGAGGGTGAGAGAGTTTGAGGTGGTTTTTGCATGTTAGAAATGGGAGTATGTGTGTAGCTAGTGGTTTAGTTAGATGGTAAGCTTACTTGTTAAGCTATCATGACAAGTGTCTATGTAGCTAATACAAATGACACCAAATGTGGTGTGTTGTACACAATGTTGCCGTCCCATGTAAGCTAGTGGGGTGGGACAATGTATTTTGTCCCATCTCACTAGTTTACGGGTATTCCTCGATTCTAGTTTTCTCGATTTGCGTGCCCTCGGGTCGTTTTACGAAAAACGTTTTTATAAATTATGAATCAACGTCACAAAACGAATCCAATAAAAATTGTCTCATCAAAAACGGAGTTCGAAAACGTAAATACGTAATTCTAAGGTTTCCGGTTTAGTCGTAAAGGACGTTAAAATAAAATCGTAAGTCCTAATCTCTTCTCGTAAATTTGTGAGTTTATGAACCAACACAAATTTAAAACTCCAAAATAATATTCATGGACAAATTTATTTTCTGAAATATCGGACTGTCACCAAAGATGGTGTATGTAAACGTAAGCACGCAACGTTGAATCCTCCGGTTTAGACGTAGTCGACGCTACTTCAAGACGTACATCCAAATTTCTTCCCAAAAATAAGTGAGTTCATATTGTAACATTAAAATAATGTTTTTAAATAATATTCGAGAATAAAATATCAACCATAAATTGATGGATTGTCACAGCATTTACCCCTAAACAGGATCTTTGTCCTCAAAGATCATCTTACCTTACTACTCGCTTCTTATAGAGTTAAATCCATGTGGGTATTTCCTCCACATTCAGTCTTTTCTCACAAGTGCAATTCATTATAATACGCGAGTTTCATCAAACATAACTACGGGAATAAGATCAGGCTAAATGTTGACTTACTTTCTCTATCCATGATGTTCACGGGTTTCTGATGAATGCAACTTTTCGCCGATCTAAGCTCTACTAAGAATAATCAGATTCTCACTTGATAGATATTCCATCAAGTTCGATTTACGAAACTTAATTCACGCAGTTCTTGAAGTCCTAGGGTAGATCCAGCTTATATGCCTTTCAAACCAATCTTTCACATCATCTCAATGGTCCCAAACAACGGGGACTTATATCCCATGATTTGTCAGATCATGAATTCATTTTACCAAGGTTAAAAATTTTGGCATAACTTCGCTACCCATTTGGAACTTCAAGATCTACTTTTCACATTCACATAACTTCCTGCCCACTATCGGCAGTTAGTAATCAAATCCTAATTTCAACAATCATTTCAGATCTCAAGGGTCGGGTATTTTACAAGGTTAGGTTCGCCATCATAGGAAACCTTAAACTTAAAAGACATGTCCAACTCACAATGGGTGTAGGTCGGATGTCTTTATCTCAACTCTTGCTTACAGATGCTCTAAGATTTAGATCCTAACAAGATTCGATCTCAATCCTAATACGATGATTATCAATGATAATCCTTCCAAAGGAAAACGATTATACGATTTATTACCAAAGGTCATTCATTCAAACATAACACAGCACTTATTTTACTCTGTATCATTACTTTACCTCGTCCCTTCGATTTGGGGTGGTACATAGTACTCTCATCAAGGTTCGTTCTCAATGATTTCTTAGCAAATCTCTAGAAATACGATGCGAAGCGAGGATCTTGATATAGATGTTCGATACAGGCACACTATGTTTACATAACTCTTTTGCATTTATCATTAACGGGAATGATATTAGCAGATTTGGTCAGTCTGTCGACGATGACCCAAATCGAATCAAATTCAGATGATGACCTTTGCAATAGCTAGACGTTTACCAATGTATGAGGCGATGTCTGCCTTCATAATTGCCATCAGTACAACTTCTTTAGACACAGATACTTTTAGTCATAAATGACATAAATAGAATACTTATACTTACAAATTCCAACATAACTATATCTCATAATCTCCATATTTAGGCAACCACCAGTGGCCTTTAAAATATTTAACGCTATTGGCTTCTCTATTTTAATGGTTCACATTAGCCGCGAACCTCTTTTATAATCTATATTATCCTTTTTATATGCGTCGGCTATATTTTTAAATTGTTCGGCAATTTATTTTGCACAGTCATTATCAAGGAACATGTCCTATTTGATTCTTTATCCTTTCTATATTATCTGTCGATATCTACATTCACTTCTCATGATGATATAATTATCATGTCCACAATTCACTCAGATATTCTTTCTATATTATGCGTCAGTAATTAAGTTCACCTTCCTGATGAAATAAATATCACAACCGTATTTATTCAAAAATTATTTCTTCACATTTTCTGAGTTTTAGTTTCTTCTCAACTATCATTTTTATCCGTTTTTCTCAATCCGTCGTCTAAAGCGTCGATAATTATTATAATTAATTAAATTTTTATTAGTTAATTTTTATGAAGCGTAAACGTAAAAGTTTTAAATTTCTTAGTTCGACCAATTATATAAAATGTTCAAAATAAATTTGAGTTTAATTAACAATAGTTTCGTTGATTTATCGAAAATAATTAATAAGATTCGTAAATGTTCAAAAAAACCTTTGTTTATACTTTGGTCAAAGTTTTCTTAGTTTGAAAAGTAAAAATTATCGTTTCAGATTTCAAGTCATAAATTATATAGTTTCCTCAATTCTCCTTAAGTTGTCTAGAAGTGTACACAAACATTTACCCCTAAACAGAAGTTTAGTTAAATGGTTTGTGTATAAGGGAATAATCCCTTTAAAAGTCCTTTGTTACAAAATTTGTCAAAACATATTTTCATTTCTTTTTGGAAAAATCCAAAGTCTTAAAAGGGCTCTTAATTTTGGAAGAGTCAATTTATATTCCATTATCCTTTTAATCACATAGTCAAATCATGTAAAGTATTAAGTCTTTAATCACATGTTAAATATTTAAGGTATAGGTTTTCATTGTTTAGCCAATTCAGGGCAATTTATAACGAATTATTAACTCATTATTATTCTTATATACAAACAATTGGTCCGTAATGATCTCGAGCATGAAATTATCAATTTACAGCCTACACACGTGATTCACCAAATTTATGAATGCTACATGTGTGTTAGTCAATCCAAACGACATCACGTGAAACTCATAATATTCATTACAAGTACCAGATGTAGTGATTTGAATAAATAATCTTCTTCGCGGATTCGAAGTTGATAATAACCATGTCGTGGATCAATTCTTAAAAACCTTGTAAATGATCGAACAAATCTTCCATTTCGAGTTATGGATTTCGTTTTCGATTGTCAATTTACTCAGTCACAGTAATCTATAAATATAAGGAAAGATAACACCATAGCTCTTCAGGATGACAGGCTTGGTATAATAAAATCTTTCTCCGACAACGCTCTCAGTTGTACGGTAATTCCTTAAATTCAGATGGTGCTGACGTACAGTGCACATGCCATAGGTGCAGCACCGGGAATATAATCAATACCAATTTCTACTTGCCTTAATGGCGAAAGTCTAGGTAATTCATCAACAAATACTTCCTAAAGTTCCAGATAACCGAAACATCTTTTAATAAATTCATATTAGGTTCTTTCTAGATTATAATATCTATAACTAGTTCACAATCATTCATGGTATAATTTCAAGTCTAAATGCAGGATATGGTCATCCATCAAGAATTATTTAGATCATTTTTGATAATCAACATCTTATCATTTAGGGAATTATACTCGAGTTCCCATCAATTAAGACAATGTCGTCATGTCATAATCAATCAATCCATTCTACTGGCAATATCAACTTTCCAGTTGCATCGCCGTCGATAAGATGTGAACTTCTCAAAAGACTAATAATAATTCATAATCCTTCACAATTTCAGGGATATCTGGAGACATAACTACTATTAAAAGAGTGAGGTCAACGCATAATCTATGCGAGAGAATTTCAAATCAGATACAGACGAAGATATTTAATGGATATGAATATATCCCATGTTTTCATAATTTGAGTACGCATTCGAAAGCTCCTCGGATCGTTACCCAGGTCATTCAAATGAAATCAAATCATAAGAAATGATAGGAACGTCTATACATACAGTCGGGTATCAACACTCGGTAATCAGATACTTTTCCTAAGAATGTCACTACGGGAGAATTGGACAAGAACGGAATATCAATTGTCAAATAAGACAAATTCCACAGATGAGTAAATTCAACTCAGAACAATAGATGGCACAGGCACATATGTAGATGTCTCTAACATTATGTCCCAATTTTGCACTTCTTGCAGATCTCATAGAATTTAAACTTTTACAATCTTTAAAGAAAATGTAGTGTTTATTCATAAGTTTTATGGTGACTACTAATCAGTCTTGCATGGTCCATTCCAAATTGTATGTAGGCGCGCAACTATATACAATTTCAATATTAACGATGCAATACTCAGTTCGTCAAAATTTTATCATCATGTTTATAATAAAAACATTTTCATGCTTAATTCTTAAATAAGAATCAAAAATAAATTTACAAAGATTTTCTTTGTTATGAAAACAATAAGGTTTTCCAAAGTGTTTTATAAACAACTTCATTCAAATAACAATCGCTTATAAATCTCACTATGCATAATCCTTATAGTGATGAAAATTCAATTTTTCTCAAAGGATACCGTTTCAACTTTATAAAAACAATGTGTGATCTGCAAAAGAGTGATGAAAGCTTGTTCACCAAGAATTAACTACGATATGATAGGAAATGAGCTTAGCCAAATAATCATGAGGTTCATGACTTCGATGGTACCCAGGAATACAAAGAGAATAATCCACAACGTAACTCAATTCGAGATGAGTACATGTTCAATGGTTGCGTCACTAATGCGAACATTAGGATGAAGCAATAAAAGATAGATACCATCGATATATGTAGAATTTAGCAATCAAAGGTAGTCTTTTCATTAATCACAAACAAGTCAAAATTGTACCGTAACACATTACGTGTCACTATGTCATACAATTCTCAGAACCCATCCTACCAGCTGATATCTCAGTTAAGTTAGGGATTATTTTAAAAGATACCACAATGAATACTAATCTACAAGAGTCATTTGGTGTTCCACATGTCCTGGAAGATCCATCGGTCCCAATTCAGAAGAAGATTTCTTCAATTTATTTATTGGACACTGGGCATCCTCATTAGTGGACAATGGCCTAGGAACAACACTTAACACGAATCAACAATCAAGTAAAACCTTATAATTCAATCACAAAACTTAACGACTTCTATTTATAATCTCAAATTCCATATGGGTTAAATTTTACTTTATTCAAGTTTCAACCAATTTTATACTCAGTTCAATATCCTACCTCATATTCCAATACTTTCAATCATATTCTTCGGCCTTGTAAAGGCAATACAATCTCAATATGAATCAACACTTAATTTCCAATCCTATATCTCTTACAACAACAATTATCAAATGAGTCACTATCATGAAATGACTTGATCATTCAACTAAACTTCTCGGAAAGGTATTAGTGGCATGAGGCTTTTGGGTAATGGTTCCAATAACAGCCTCAAGTGCAACATTCACCCTTTCGATTTCAATTTAAGAATTGGATGACAACGAGTCAGATGACATCTTTCTAGGTGGTAACGTTTTGTCAAACTCCACTCTATAAGAAAAGATCGTCATAACATCGATATCAGATTTAATCTCGCCAATCCTTTTTCAATATCGCAATCAACTAATATCTACATTTCTACGAATATCAACCATTTGTTGGGATCATAAATATCCACAACTTGGTTTAGATCTAGGATAGCTAGAATTCCTACGAGAATAGCTTCGATTAATTTACTAGGGGAGTTAGGGTTACTTGTGACAATCTACGTCGTATAAATACCTCGTATAAAAATCAAATTAATCATCAAACAATCATGTAATAAAATTACATCATATATATATATAATCCAAGTTATATATATATTAAAATAACACTTCTCAGTCTTGGCCTTGTCGGTAACTCGGGAATTCTTCGGCACCGTTATAGTCAAAAGATTTTTAGACATTTTTAGAAAAATGTTTATAGTTAAAATATTTTGAAATGTTTTATTCAAAACCTTGGTTTTAAAAATCTTTCGTTCTCTATAATGAGAGCTCTGGTACCAAACTGTAACACCCCCAAATTTATACAACACAGTACAGCGGAAGACTAGTTGGTGTTACGGGATAGCACATTACTCACATCATAGACAACGCATAAAAATCGCGTCGTTTATTTATAAATCATTTCCATTCATAATTATCAAAGTTACATCGGTCCCAAGTCATATTATATCATACAAAGTTTTACAAAATATTTGAATGGAAAATATTGTTTAAGTGCGGGCCATGAATTCTTGTTTTCTTCCCGAGAATTACCTTCAAGTACCTGAGATAAAACATGTTAAAAGAAAAGGTCCGCGATAACGCCGAGTGAATTCATAGAGTTTAATAAATTCCATCAATATAACTTTGGTATAAAATTAGTACCAAAAATCAATTCGTACAAATCATTGTAATAGGCCGTAAAATAGCCAAAATCATTTTATACAAATCTTTGTAATAGGCCATAAAATAGCCAAAGTCATTTTATATAAATCCTTATCGAAAATCATGATATAGGCATTTGCCTTAAAAATCAATATACGAACCAATGTCGTAAAAACATCATACGATACGCCTTATGACGTCGTATAATATCAAATAGAAACCGTTATATGAATATGGTTATGAAAACCAAAACACGAACATAATATCAATAGTATTACCCCGTATTGCTAGTCAGGCAATACTTCGTAATTCGATGCGTCTAATAGTATTTCGTTAGTTTTGGATTATTACAAGCCGCATGACATTGTTACCTTACTAAACCAACAACGGGTAGCTAACCCGATACTCAATTTGCCCATCTAAAGTAGCGTGTCGTCACAAAGGTCACGCTATGGAAATCTTCTCATACATAAATTCGCTTACCAATCAATGTGGCACGACGGGGATCAACCGTCAAGGCGCGAACTGGGGTGATCGTCCCCAAATAGTACTATTAAATGCATAAGCGTCTACCAACTCCCAGTAGTTCACAATTCATGCTAATGGGACTTTTAGTGACATAACCTAACTTTAATAATCCATTTGATTTCATCTATCGGGTCCTTTAATCATTTATCGGGTCATACAATCGGGTCATTCATTCATCCGGGTCCAAAATCAATAAACAAATAATCAGGACAAATGGTGTCCTAATTTTGTAAAAACTAACATGTTATCTCCCTCGCGGGTTTATAAAACATTTATAAAACATTTAAAAGAGTGCGAGGCTATGAACTCACGTTGATGTGGGAAGGCGATTATCGGCGATTTGGATGTACGGTACGTGCTTCAATCACGGAAACCTAGACAAATAATAATCGGTCTTAGACGTTTGTCCAATGACTTTATAAAAATATCAATTATGTATACATATGATGATTATATATATATGATGATCAAGTGGGTTTACATATTCTCGTTTACTCATTTTTGTGTTATGTGTCGATAACTTTTATACTAGTTTTCTCGTTTTACCTATTTACGTATCTTAAGTCCAATAAGCTTATTATAAGTTATTTAACTTATTTTAATCCATTTTGTACTTATATTATCAGTACTTAAACATTACAAGTTGGGCCCAAATGGGTTAAGCCCAATGGTAAGTTTATAAGTATTTTAGTCCATTTTTTGTTGTATTATTAGTCCAGTAACGTTAATTTAGTCTGTTAACGTCCGTATGTCCTATAGTTCGGGTTTTATCGGTTTTTACTTGTTATACATGTCTATATATCAGTATATAAGTTTTATAAAGTTTTCATTAGACGGGTCCAATTGTCTAAGTTTTATTTAACAAAAACGTTAATTTTACGGCAATAGCCGAAATAGTCGTAAAAATCATGTTTATAGTTTTATATCTTATAAAACATAACAAGTTACCATTTTTATAAAATGTCCACTTATTTATCATTGTACATATTTTATAAATAAAGTTCATGAGTTAGTGGGTTTTAATTATAATTTATACTATTAAAATTTGAGTGCTTATATAATAGTATTATTCTTTAATTTCCAAAAATCTGATTTTTATCTTCACTTTCACCAAAACTGCCATATCTTGAGTTCTATATGGAGATAGAAGCTCAAATTTTTATCACATAAACTACATGATATGTGCTACATTTAACTCTTCTATAGCTACTGTTGAATCATCTTCTAAATATATTCTAAAAATCGTCCAAAACAGTAACTTCAGATTTATACCCTAAACTTGTTTTGATCATATCTCACTCATTACAATGATTCTATTGTATGGCCAACTCTCACATGTGTACAAGACCCATAGCTTACTGTAAATCCATTCTACTTCATCATTTTATCAGATTACCATATGGTTCTTTACTGTTTTATACAGCCATCAAATTTAACCAAGATTTTAACCTTGTTTCTTATGGTTTTTCACCTTTTTAATCATGTTTATCCACAACAAATCCCCACATAACATTTTTATCATCATATAATCGTCATATACATATACAATAGGAAATAAAATACATGTTTACATAATCAAAATAACAAGAAGTTGACGAGGACAATCTTTATACCACCATGATGATGTAGGTTGTGATCAAAACATGGATTTTGATGGAGAAACTTGTGCTTAGCCAACACCATCTTCAAGACCATCAATCTTTCTAATATCCTTGTGGAAAATCAGCCCCAAGAAACCATGAATACTCTTCCATGGATGTTATAATCACCACCATTCAAGAGAGCTTCAAGAGGGCATCAACATGTGTATGAATTACATAGGATTTTGTGGTTAGTTTTGATCAAAATAGGGTGTTTGTGGGAGAGAGTGGACGGCACATTTTAGGAGGGTGAGAGAGTTTGAGGTGGTTTTTGCATGTTAGAAATGGGAGTATGTGTGTAGCTAGTGGTTTAGTTAGATGGTAAGCTTACTAGTTAAGCTATCATGACAAGTGTCTATGTAGCTAATACAAATGACACCAAATGTGGTGTGTTGTACACAATGTTGCCGTCCCATGTAAGCTAGTGGGGTGGGACAATGTATTTTGTCCCATCTCACTAGTTTACGGGTATTCCTCGATTCTAGTTTTCTCGATTTGCGTGCCCTCGGGTCGTTTTACGAAAAACGTTTTTATAAATTATGAATCAACGTCACAAAACGAATCCAATAAAAATTGTCTCATCAAAAACGGAGTTCGAAAATGTAAATACGTAATCCTAAGGTTTCCGGTTTAGTCGCAAAGGACGTTAAAATAAAATCGTAAGTCCTAATCTCTTCTCGTAAATTTGTGAGTTTATGAACCAACACAAATTTAAAACTCCAAAATAATATTCATGGACAAATTTATTTTCTGAAATGTCGGACTGTCACCAAAGACGGTGTATGTAAACGTAAGCACGCAACGTTGAATCCTCCGGTTTAGACGTAGTCGACGCTACTTCAAGACGTAAATTCAAATTTCTTCCCAAAAATAAGTGAGTTCATATTGTAACATTAAAATAATGTTTTTAAATAATATTCGAGAATAAAATATCAACCATAAATTGACGGATTGTCACATGACTTGTATGTTGAGCATTTTGGAGGACTGAAATTGCCAAGTCTTGTTTGATGAGGGACCATTTTTGCCAAATGTTGAAAGTCAAGGGTCCTTTTTGTAATTTTGGGATTTTCAAAGGACCAAACTTGTAATTTCTTGTACTTTGAAGAACTTCATGATATATTTGACTTTGTGGAGGATATTGGTTGACAATTTAGCTTTGTTGAGGGGCTAAACTTGCCAAATCTTCAAAGTGGAGGGCCCTTTTTGTAATTTTGACAAACTTTAGGGACCAAACTTGTAGTTATGAGGATACAAGGGTATAAAGTGTCAATTCTTCCATATTGGAGGACCCTTCTTCATAACTCTTCAAATCTTCAAGGGTTGATCTTGGGAAGGTCTTCATTAGGGCTTGGTTCATTGTGCGGCTTCGTTTCCCGTGTTCGTTTTTGAATGATTCTTGTGATCTTTTGTCATTTTCTCAATATCCGTACCTAAAATACACAAGAAACAAACACAAGCATATATATATGGGTATTTTAATGATATTTAATGCATTTTAAGCCCTATTTGGAAGATGAGACTATGTATAAAAGCAGTATCATCACTCCCCCATACTAAACCATTGCCATGCCCTCACGCAATGCTAGAATAAAGTGTCGTAGCACCTCCAAAATTCATTTTTATTCACATTATTGAATGATGAACTAGCTACACTACTACTATTGCTACTACTACACGCGTTTTAGACATAATGTATGATTTTCATCGCAAAATGGGACGTTTAGGTTCATAGAATAAGAAAAAGTGAATGCTTCGTTAGAAATAATTTCATCGTCCTCGATTTTCACCCCAATTCCATGCCAAGCGTGCAACGAGATCATTGTCATTATAAGTTAGTAATGCTAACACTACTCATATGCCCTAATCACGTACTTATCCTCCCATTATTCCTAAGTTGTATCTCTTATATTTTATTTTGTCTTGAATGTTTCACGAGTATACATTGTTTGACTTATGCGATAATAGAGATTTAGGTCTAAAATAGAGTCCTAACGGTGTAACCAAGATCATCAAGTCAATAACCCCTCCCAATAGTCAACGATGTTAAAAAATTAAGTTGACAAGAAGAATCGATAAACACGATTTTATAACGGTTTTGAACATGAGACTTATTACCAAGACTTTTATACGCCCCCTAACGGAAGGGCCTTATTATCTTTGGTTTACCTCCATCTTTTATTCAACTTCGCCATGAAGCTTTTATTATGACTTCGGTCTTGCCTTGCCTTTTATTATCTACCTCATCGGTAGTTTTATTAGCCAAAGACGTATATCCTCACGCTAAGGCGAATTTTGGATCTTTAAAGCTTTGAAGATTAAGGCTTGATTCACTTTCAATTTTGCATAGATTTTTCGGCCTTGTGGGGCTTCAAATTGTTTGCTTGATTTAGGTGAGCACTTGAAATCTTATTATTGGGTGAAGCTTTTGATTATTAGGGTGCCAATACTTCAAAACCGTGACGCTGGCGATACCTTAATGTCTTCCTAATTTAATTACACGGAAGCTACTAGAAAAGACTAGAAACCCAACAATCCCAACTAAACCGCTAAGTCATTATTTATTAAGCAAAAAATATTTACATGCGAAGGGAGAATAAGCAAACAACGAGAAGACATGAGTTTTTGAAAGAATACGAGTACTCTACGTTTAACATAGTAACTTATAATTAACCCTATCATTTCTCGTCCTCATTTAAGAGACTTAGCCTAATGTGTAGTTAAGGAATCAAAGCTAAGTGCTCAACACGCACGGTCGAGTCAAAAATTACTCTTATTCTTGCCATCAGAAAATCTACATTCGTGTCTTCAAACACTTATAAAATATGAGAAAAAATTTAAAATTTGGCCATTTTTAGCCTTATTTTGCAACAAAACGATAAACAAAAAGATAAACTTTGGAAAGCGTGAAGGTTTGGCAAGGCAAGTATCTATTCACCCCCATACTAAAGTTAAACATTGTCCTCAATGTTTCGAGTCTAGGGGTGCAAACACCCCCATACTAGAGACGTAGTCGAATGCCTAATCTAGCATGGAAAGGGTGTAACCAAGAAATTAATAGCCGTTTATGAAGTGTGCTAATAACCTAAGGTTAGAACATCAAAAGGATATATCATGGATAATGAGAAAGTATTCAATGCAAACAATCGAGTGCTCCCATATACGAACACGAGAGGCTCCAATCGTGAAGATCATGATCATCTAAAGTCCACAATTCACAAACAACCACGGAACAAAGGTTGGAAGGGCACAAATCCCCACACGTTAACTACATTTGAAAGAGATAATATGTACATAGGATAAGCATGGGACTCCCCCACGAGGCTCCTCGTTTTTTATTACCGAGTCATGAGCTCGACTCGATCCCCTCAATACTAATTATCATTGGGGAAGGTGACTTGGTCGAGGTAGTTCAAGGATGGAACTTCCCCGCCAAAGTAGTGTTTCAACCTATGTCCATTCACCTTGAAGTTAGGACCATCATCTTGAGCTAGCTCGATGGTCCCATACGGAAACACTTGAGTCACGGTGAATGGACCGGACCAACGGGATTTCAACTTATCGGAAAAGATTTTCAAGCGAGAATTAAAAAGCAAAACTTGATCCCCAATGTTAAAAACCCGGTTTTTAATTTTAGAATCATGCAACTTTTTAGTTTTTTTCTTTGTAAATCAATGAATTTTCATAAGCAATATCCCTCAATTCATCTAATTCATTTAATTGCGTTTTCCGGTGTTTTCCCGCGGTCTCCATATCATCATTGCAATGCTTTAGGGCCCAATAAGCCTTGTGTTCTAATTCGATAGGCAAATGACAATTCTTTCCATACACAAGCTTATAGGGAGTGCACCCAATGGGCGTCTTATGAGCGGTCCTAAAGGCCCATAAAGCATCGTCCAACTTATCCGACCAAGTTTTTCGGTTTTCCACAACGGATCTCTCCAAGATCCTCTTCAAAGCTCGGTTTGAAACCTCGACTTGCCCACTCGATTGTGGGTGATAAGCCGTAGAAAGCCGATGTGTAACCCCATATTTCCTTAGGACCCTTTTGAATTGGTCGTTACAAAAATGGGTTCCACGATCGCTTATGATCGCACGAGGGGTTCCAAACCGAGAAAACAAGCTTTTCAACAACTTGACTACCACACGAGCATCATTGGTGGGCAAAGCCTTAGCTTCCACCCACTTAGATAGGTAGTCAACCGCAACGAGGATGTACTTATTACCACGAGATGATGGGAACGACCCCATAAAGTCTATACCCCAAACGTCAAAGATCTCACACACTTGGATGATATTTTGTGGCATTTCATCTTTTTGTGAGGCTTTTCCTTGTCGTTGGCATGAATCACATGACTTCACAAGATCTTGTGCATCTCGGTAAATAGTAGGCCAAAAGAAGCCGGCATCAAACACCTTCTTAACCGTGAGATTAGCACCGTGGTGACCACCCGTGGGTCCCTCATGGCAAGCTCTAAGGATGTTAGAAGCTTCGGTGCCAAATACACAACGTCGGATGATTTGATCCGCACAAGTTCGAAACAAGTAAGGGTCGTTCCAAAAGTAGAACTTGACGTCACGAAAGAATTTTCGTTTTTCTTGAGTCGTCATACCCTTAATGATGAAGTTACCCGCATGGTAATTTGCAAAATCCGCAAACCATGGGGTGGAAGAATCAAGCTTAGAATTCACTACACCAAGTGTCTCGAGCGGAAATGTTTCAGTGATTTCCTTGGGCTCGTAAACACTTTGGTGAGGATCTTCCAAACGAGAAAGATGATCGGCCACTATATTCTCGGCTCCTTTTTTGTCAACGATGGTGTGATCAAATTCTTGAAGGAGGAGAATCCAACGAAGTAATCTAGGCTTAGCATCTTGCTTTGCCATGAGATACTTGATAGCCGAATGATCCGTATACACTATGCATTTAGCTAAGACGAGATAAGGTCAGAACTTCTCAAATGCATACACTACGGCAAGGAACTCCTTTTCCGTTGTAGTGTATTTTAGTTGAGCCTCTGTCATCGTCTTGCTAGCATAGTGAATATGCAAGAAGTGCTTTTCATGACGTTGCCCCAAAACGGCCCCAATAGCGTAATCACTAGCATCACACATGAGCTCAAAGGGTAGGTTCCAACTGGGAGCAACAAGAATGGGAGCTTCGGTAAGTTTTCTCTTAAGGATTTCAAAGGCTCGTACACAATCTTCGTCAAAGACAAAACGTGCCTCTTTTTCAAGAAGATGAGTAATGGGTCGAGAAATCTTCGAAAAATCCTTGATGAATCGACGATAAAAGCCCGAGTGGCCTAGGAAACTCCTAACTCCCTTGACGGTTTTGGGATGAGGTAATTTGGCGATGACGTATACCTTAGCTTGATCTACCTCAATCCCCGCTTTCGAGACCTTGTGCCCTAAGACGATTCCACTCTTAACCATAAAATGACACTTTTCCCAATTGAGCACAAGGTTGGTTTCCTCACAATGTTTCAACATTCTCTCAAGGTTCGACAAACACGAAGTGAACGAATTACCAAACACGAAAAAGTCATCCATGAAGACTTCCATCGTCTTCTCGATCATGTCATGAAAAATAGCCATCATGCACCTTTGAAAGGTTCCCGGTGCATTACAATGTCCAAATGGCATTCTACGATAGGCAAACGTTCCATATGGACACGTAAACGTAGTTTTTTCTTGATCACGAGGATCGATGGGAATTTGGAAGTAACCGGAAAAACCATCTAAAAAGCAATAGAAATCGTTTCCCGCAAGATGCTCCAACATTTGGTCCATGAAGGGCAAGGGAAAATGGTCTTTTCGAGTGGCTTCATTCAACTTTCGATAGTCAATGCACACTCTCCATCCGGTCACGAGTCTAGTGGGAATCAACTTGTTGGCATCGTTTGGCACAACGGTCATCCCTCCCTTTTTAGGGATACAATGAATAAGACTCACCCAAGGGCTATCGGAAATAGGGTAAATCATTCCCGCGTCAAGGAGTTTAAGGACCTCCTTTTTGATGACGTCGTGAATTTTGGGGTTCACCCTCCTTTGACTTTGGATTGCGAGCTTGTAATCCCCCTCCATTAAGATTTTGTGGGTACAAAACTTGGGATCGATTCCCTTAATGTCGGATAACTTCCACGCAATTGCCCTCTTGTGGTCCTTTAGAACATCGACAAGTGTGGTTTTTTCATCATTCGAAAGTTCCTTCGCAATAATAACTGGCAACTTGTCGTCCTCCTCCAAATAGACATATTCGTGATGAGGAGGTAAATTTTTCAACTCGAGGATAGGTGGTTCCTCAAGTGAAGATTTGGGCTCGATACTCATAACCTCCTCGGGTGGAGGCAATGGGAAATCGTTAAGAAAATCCTTGATAATAGAGAAGTCCTCATCGTTGTCGAGGTCTTCGTCACACGTACGTGGAACATCGAATTCTTCCAACGTAAAACCACCACCTTCAAATGGAGTGAAGGTTGGTGTCTAATTATCAAGAATTGGATCTAACATAGTGGGATTGCCACTAGTTTCTTCATCACCAAAACCTAGAACTTCTTGTGAAAATTCCTCGCAAACCACGTCGATCATATCAACGAGGTTTATGGTTGCAACGGAATAAACATGAGAAATTTGAGAGTTTTGAGTTGCGTTTATAACAAGTTCCTCGTCGTTGAAACGTAAGGTGATTTTTCTAGCATGAACATCGATCAAAGCCATAGACGTATCTAAAAACGAACGACCTAAAATGAGAGGAACTTGAGGATCCGTGGGGATATCAACAACGATAAAGTCTACGGGATAGTAGAACTTCCCCACTTTCACAAAAACGTCTTCCGCCAAACCACATGCGGGAATCGTGGAATGGTCGGCCACCTCGATAGACATTAATGAAGGAGTAAGATTAGGAAGATTGAGCGACTTGAAGATTGCAAGTGCCATCAAGTTAATGCTAGCACCAAGATCGGCCAAGGCGAAGCATTCCTCCATATCTTGGATTGCACATGGAATCAATAATTTACTGGGATCACCGACTTTTTGAGGTATGCGATTAAGATAAACCGACAAACAACTAGACAATTAGTGCAATTTCTCCTTGTTGTTCAACATACTCTTAAAGTTAGCGGCAAATCGAGGCATCATGACCAAAGCATCTGCGAAACTCACATTAAAGTGCAAATCACGAAACATTTTCATAAAAAGCTCAAATTGATAATTGTCGCGCTCTTGACGTTTCTCCTTCCTAAGTCTCGATGGATAGGGCAAAGGTGGTGTGGGTTGAGGCATAGTAGGCATAGCCTTTGGAATCTCGGGTTCCAATGATGGTAATGGGTCAACCGTAGGTGTGGCATGAGCGGTACTTCGTGGGATTGGGACATGCTCCTTTTGGACCACCACCTCGGGTTCTTCCTCAATTGCTTCCTCCGTAGGAGCAATTGGTTGAGGAGTCGGTTCCTTAAGTGTCTTACCACTACGTGTGGTAATCACTTTCATCTCACCTTTAGGGTTGGATATGGTGTTGCTAGGAAGACCACTCGAAGACGGTTTACACATTATTGCCTCAAACATAGATGAGATTTTATCTTCAAAATTGGATTGCCTCAATACAGCCTCGGTTTGCCTTTTCTCGGCCTTAATCATCTCTTGTTTAATCTCATGTTTCCATTGTTCCATTTTTTGTTGGTTTTGTTGTAACCTAGTGACATTTCCTTCCATCTTGTTGGTGTGGATTTTAAGTTCATTTGCTAACTCATTTTTCAACTCTTTCTTCCAGTCGTTCTTAAACTCGGATCTTAGGCTAATGATTTCTCTTTGAATATTGTCAAACCTAGCATCATTCCCACTAGCGTATTCAACAAACTCACTTGGAAGATCTTTCAATGTTTGCAAACCTTTGTTGTTGTTTTGAAAATCATTTTGATTCTTGTTTGAAACTTGATTATTAGCCCCTTGATTCCCATAGTTTCCCTTGTTGTAATTGTTTTTGAAACCAACTTGATTGTTGCGATAGTTGTTGTTAGCATTTTGATTTGAACCAAAACCCGGTGGAGTCATTTGATTAGAGCGGGAAACTTGACCGTTTTGGTTGTAATTTCCCGTGGCCGCGAAGGCACTCGAAGTGTTACCACCGTTGGTAATGCACTCGGAGAAATCATGACCTCCACCACAATACATGCAAGAAACCTCAACCGCTTTAGCCGTAGTGGGAGCACTTTGTTCACCAACTTTAAACTCAATCAAAAGTCCTTTAAGTTTATCAAAAATCTTGTTTTCCAAGTTCGCCTCAATTTGGCAAGCATCGATGGTATTAGACAAAGAAGGTGAAGCCGAAGACGAAGCCTTACGAACACTAGACGTGCTTCGAGGACTATACACCTTAGATCTATTTTAAATTATCACCAAAGCTTCCTCAACCGTTTTACACAAAAAATTACCACCCGCGGCGGCATTCAAATAATCCCTTTCATGATCATTAAGTCCATTGTAAAACGTGTCAATTTGATGCAAGTCGGAAAAACCGTGATGAGGACATTCATGTAACATTTCCTTAAACCTATTCCAAGCCGTTGAAAAACTTTCATTAAATTCTTGTGAAAACTTTGAAATCTCGTTTTTCAAGTGCGTAGTCTTAGAGGGCGGAAAAAATTGGTTCACAAACTTACACACGAGATCCTTCCACGTCAATATAGAATTGGGTGTCTCTTTCTCTAACCAAATTTTAGCGGGCCCGCTAAGGAATACGGAAAAAGCATCATCTTAATCGAGTCATTCGAGACATCCTTAAACTTGCAAGTGGCGGTAAGACGATTGAATTGGCGGATATGGTTGTGTGGATTGTCCTTCTAATCACCACGGAATTTGTTGTTTTGGATCATCGACAACAAACCCGTTTTCACCTCAAAATTCTCCGCAAGGATAGCGGGAATCACAATAGCCTCTCCATATCCCTCGGTGGGTGCTTGAAGTAACTCCATCATAGTTCGATTCGCCATGGTTGGTGCTTCTCTTACAATGGATTCGTCAATAGGAGACTCCTCACTAGAAAGATTGGGAGTGGGAGTTTTGTTCTTTCGTTTACGTGCACGTCTTGCTTGATTACGAGTTAGCATAAACGTCACGTACAACGAGGGGACGAGCAAAGAAGATTCTTTTTGGTGTTTTGTATTTTTTCAATTTTTTTGTGGTTTTTGATTGTATTAACCTTTTTGGAGCTTGGTGAATGTATTGAGTAGACACAAATCTACAAATCTCCTCCGTAATCAAATCTCTCGATTAAAGAAGCCTCAAGGAATGAAATCGATCACGTGAAGTGAACGCCTTCGATGACTTTAGAACGTTGGTGGAACACCAAAACGTTCAAGAGGGTTTAATCAATGGAAACCAAGAAAATATATATGATACTTAGTAATACTTTGGGGGCCAAAACCCTCGATTAGATCTCAAAATCAAATACTCACAAGCAAGCGGGGAAACGAGGCGGCGCGAAGCACTTAAGAGCCTTTTTCCTTAGGATATATTTTATAATATCCGCCTTATAGCCACCTTATAGTTTGTATTTTTCAAGATTAAGCTTCACAAAAGTATTTATCTATTTTTGCCTTTTTCTTTGGTTTGAGATTCGAATACAATGATTGGGTAATGACCTCCCAAGTCAAGGTTGTGATTTCTCACGTATTTGGAGTACTTGTGAATTTATTGTTCTACGTATACACTATAGTAATAGTATTCACACAAAAACCGAAAACCGATAATACCTATTAGTAGAGTGCTACTAATACAAATACTATTTATGGTTAGTATATAAAAACAACAATTCCAATCAAAACACAACACGCCTCCTCGGTAGCGGCGCCAAAATGATGTAGTGATTTTACTACTCTTTAGGAAAAGAGAGCAAATAGGACAAGTAATGAATACGACGATTTAGGAAAACCGTGTATTAATGACCCTAAAATGAGTTCGTTCTTAAGGAGGCTTAGTGTGTGTGTAATGAATTGATTATCTTTGTGATTATATTGTTGAGAAAGAAAAATAGAAGTGAGATTAGAAGAGAATGACGGTTACGAAGACGGATTAAACTAAGTCGAAAAAGGTGTACACGTAAAACCGTAAAAAATAAAATTTTACCCTAAAAATTCCTAAAAATTACCAAAAAACCACAATAATATTCTAAGAGTTTAAAAAATCAAAACTTGCCAAAACTTTTTAATTAATTAGATAATGACTTTTTAATGCTAATTAAAGCCCTAAAAATCAAAATTAATTATTAAAAAGTCCCAAGCAAGGTTTTAAAGTTTGTAAACCTCAAAAATACTCTAATTAAGCTAAAAAGTATTTTTCAAAATTTTAAACCAACTAAAAACTATTTTTAAACAATTAAAAACTACTAAAATTAATTAAAACTTAAATTAATTCTAGAAAATAATTAAAAGACTCTAAAAATATTTGGAAAGTTGCAAAATTCCTTATTAAGTGTTTAAAACCTAGGAAAAATATAAAAACTTGGAAAATCAGACTTTTAATTTTTAATAATAAAATAATATTAAAATAATATTAAAATAATATTAAAATAATATTAAAATAATATTAAAAATCCAAAAATCATAAAAATTCTAAAAACTTACAAACTAGCTTAATTTAACCAAAGTAACTCAGAAATGAAAGTGAAATTACCTAAATACCCTTAATGGGCCTAGAAAATGGGCTAAACCCAAAACAATACACTATTGGGCCAAATTTAGGCCCAATAATAAAAAGTGTTCAAAATAAGCCCAAAAAGCACAGGTTGACTCAAAATTTGATTTTAAACAATTTTTTCCAAGGCCCAAAAGCTGAAAATGTGAAATAAGCTAGCTTATACCAAGCAGCTTATTCTTAATGGGCTTTTTGGCCCATTAAGCTATAAGCCAATGCCATAAGCTAAAATTTGACACACAAGCTTCTTATGACCTAAATAAGACTTCTGCAAAAAGAAATTTGAAATAAGCCCAAGGAATAAGCCTGAAAATGCAATAAGCAATCTACAGAAAACGACAAAATAGTCGTTTTTGAGTTCTAGGCCACCCCAAGTGCTGATTCAAGTTTCTATAGCTTCTAAATGACTTAATTAAGCAAAATCAACAAAGAGTTTTCAAATAAGCTGACTCAATAAGCTGGAAAAAGCAAATAAGCACTTATGTAAAAGTCAAAGAAGTTGGTTTTCTAGTAAAAAGTCAAAGTCAAAGTCTAATAAGCTCCAGTCTACTTAAATGGGTCAAATAATGAAGACCTATCACAAAAAATAAGTTGTTGCAAGTCTGGATAAGCTAGAATAGCTTATTGATTAGCTGAGTTCAAAATTACACTAGCAGGGGCTAGTTTTGGGTGTTGAGCAGTGGGAACTTTTCCCACTGCTTGACTTGTTTGACTTTTTGTCTTTAGTGGCTGTTTTGGAGATTCAGATTACACAAAGGCACCCAAATGATCTTTGGATCATAAGGAGTTAATAACAATCAACAAATCACAACAAGAAACAGCCAAATGATACAGTTAATTCAAACAAATACCAGATTTGGGCAAAATAAGAACAAGTATAACAGATTTGACCAATAAGCTGTTTTAGCAAGAATAAGCTAACCAAATTACACCTAAATCATACACAGGCTAAAATAAACTTAAATGAGCAAGTCTAAACAAGTTTCATGCAAAACTTACAAGATTTGAACAAGATCTAAGCAATTTAAAGTTACTGATGAACAAGTTTTGGCCAAATGGTGTTCTTGCTGATACACTTGACCCAAAGCTCAGATTCAAACACTCAAATCTTTCAAGTGTGTTATATTAATGAGCTTTAAACAACTTTTACACCTAAGCATGCATAAACCCTAGGTTTCCCCAAAATCTTAGGCAAAAATCAGTAAAACTCAACAAGATATAGCAGATTGAACAATTCAAGGTTTCAAGTCCAAATATTTGCAGGTTTGTGGTCTATTATGAGCATACAACAGATAATAAGCACAAACACAAACTTCCCTTAACACAATAACACAAAATCAACACAAACAGGTAGAGCCAAACACCCCTTTATCTTTTCAAATCCAAATTGTTCAAAGTAAAAGTGAGATTTAAGACCATCCAAGTATCAATTAACACAAAAACAAGTAAGATTAACAGATTCAAGCAAGTATAAGCCACATAATACATAAGAACAAAGGCAACACTCAAATATCACAAAAATCCAAAGTATTATCAGATTTTGGGATTAAGAGTGTGTACCTCATGGATGTACATCCACACCCACGGATTTTGAGCTTATGTGCTAGCAAGAACAAGCACAAGCTTCCACTACAAAGCCTACTAAGATTGAACAAGGTTAAAGCACAATAAATTCAGAAAAATGGAAGAAAATGAAACTTGCTTGATTAATGCAACCAATTGATCCCACACTTGATTATCCCTAAACTTTGAGCTCACAACACCTTGATATTAACAATATCAGGATGTATAGATCACTCTTAGCCTAGAAATTCCAAGATTTGATCAATGACTTAGCAAAATATCAAGAATGAGGAAAATTGCAAACTTTTGCAACCTCCAATTGAAAACATGTTTTTAACTTCTAAACTAACAATCATATAACAATAATAAGCAGTAATAAAGATTGGCCAATGACTTTTCTTCAATGCTTCAAACCCAATTTCATTAAACTGAAATGGGATTTACAGAAGTTGAACAAGGAAAAAATCAAAAGCAAACGTCTATGTTGGACCCTATACCCTTTATATAGAGGGTGTACATGGTCATTTTAAACCTAAAAATTTAAAACCCTAACTTGTAGAAGCCCAAAAATGCCCTTGAGGTTTTGTCTTCTTTGGAGAATCATGTGACTTGTTTTGGAGTTATGTAAGAGCTGGCAAGTGCAAAGTTGATCCAAAGGTGTGAAACAAGCTTAAGACACAAGCTAGAATTGAGCCCGTTGGATGGCTGGCAAATTCTTGTCTTCTTCCCTTTTGACGTAGCAGGGGAGGCCCCATGAAACATGTGGGTTGGTGGGGTGCAATGTTTAAGGGTTGGGTTGTGTTAAGTATCACCTTAATCTTAAATCTGGAGAAGATTAAGGTTTAATTGTGAAAAATGAAGGAATACCCAATTTGGCTCAAGAACATCAAGAACAAGGTTTTTATCTGTTTTAATGTTTAAACAAAGTGTTAGGCGCCATAATCTTTATTAAATAAAGATTAGTTAAAAACGGGTATAAGTGGGGTGTGATGTGGCACCAGGGAGGGATTTGATTGGTGGAGAGAGTGAGTGGGGCACGTGTCACCCACTCACTATTTAAGGTAAGTTTGGTGTTTGGCCAAATATAACCCCCTCTCTTTCTTTCTTTGTCATTTCCATCTTTTTCACTTGCAAACTCGTTTTCCTTTATATTGAAAGTTTTCAATTTCACACTTTGGCCACAAAAGGTTTTAAAAGATGAAATCAGGGGTATTTCTTGCCATTTTTGAATTCTTCAAGGGCTGATTTGGCATTTTGATGATGGATAATGGTCTTGACTTGTATGTTGAGCATTTTGGAGGACTGAAATTGCCAAGTCTTGTTTGATGAGGGACCATTTTTGCCAAATGTTGAAAGTCAAGGGTTCTTTTTGTAATTTTGGGATTTTCAAAGGACCAAACTTGTAATTTCTTGTACTTTGAAGGACTTCATGATATATTGGACTTTGTGTAGGATATTGGTTGACAATTTAGCTTTGTTGAGGGGCTAAACTTGCCAAATCTTCAAAGTGGAGGGCCCTTTTTGTAATTTTGACAAACTTTAGGGACCAAACTTGTAATTATGAGGATACAAGGGTATAAAGTGTCAATTCTTCCATATTGGAGGACCCTTCTTCATAATTCTTCAAATCTTCAAGGGTTGATCTTGGGAAGGTCTTCATTAGGGCTTGGTTCATTGTGCGGCTTCGTTTCCCGTGTTCGTTTTTGAATGATTCTTGTGATCTTTTGTCATTTTCTCAATATCCGTACCTAAAATACACAAGCAACAAACACAAGCATATATATGGGTATTTTGATGATATTTAATGCATTTTAAGCCCTATTTGGAAGATGAGACTATGTAAAAAAGCAGTCTCATCAATTCCTTTTGATTTTCAGCCTTTGATCTTTATTCTCTCTCTCTCTTGATTGATTGGATGGTGGAAGATCACACACTAGCACACGGATTGCCAACGTGGCATCCGTGTGTTAGTTGCGTTTCTTTTCTACTCTCTGATTGGATAATAAGGATTGGTGAGGTGTCAAAGCCAGTAGAAAATCGCCACGTATCCTCGCCTTACCATACCCTCTCTTCCTAAAACCATGGGGTTTTTATTCCCACACGTATGAATTAAACGTGTGCATAAAAAGCCCCATGTTAAATTGTGATTTATTGAATTAAGATTGGGTGAATAGTAACTAGGGTTACTGGTTTTGCTATGGTGAAGAAGAAAGATGACATAGAAACTATCGAACAAATTATTTAATGTGTGTGTGGAAAAGTGAAGAAAACGTGTGAGGTTTATAACTACAAAATCGAACAAACTTTAAGAAAAATGCTCATTCATGAATAAAAACTTGCTAAATCACTTGTGACTTTCATTGTGTTATTTCATCAAACACATGATGTGCATCAAATATCATAACATGTGTTGCTTTAATATCGATCATTTAACACTGCTGCCTTAACATCTATCTTAGCCTCTGAGTTCAAACTTCAACTCCGATGTTTCTTTCTGTGGATTGTAAAGGGTCGGGAGAGTAAGGTAACGAGTCAGAAGGATTTGTCCAAATTGGTTAACTTTTAATGCTCAACCATGTAACACTTTTGACGTGCTAAAATTCGTCATCAACATCAACTGTGTGTATGGGTGTGTGTGAGGGGCTGGTGGTGGTGGTGGTTGAGGATAAGAAAGGAACGGGTTAGGAAAAAATGGGGGTGGGTGGTTAATTTTTTGGTTTAATTTAGGTCATTGGATGTAAATAGATTAGATGGCTTAGATTAATCCATCAAGCCTTTGAAAAAAAAGGGGACTGAAAAGAACTTTACCGTATTTATTTTTACTCCACTGTTTTTTCTTGGTAGACACTAATCTTCTTTGAAATTTATTCAACAGAGATTATTGATTGCATACAAACTTAGGGCGGTTTATTTGTGGAAAAATTTTCATGTTTTTTTTCTAAATTTTTAGAAAAGAGAATAATTTCTTTTTCTAAGAAAGAGTTGAAAATTATAAAAAAAAAAATTTAGATGAAGTTTTATGTTTCATTTTTTACAAATGAGAAAATGTATATGTGAAAGAGGAAAAATAAAAAAGAGTAAAATAATGTATTTTATTTTTCTATGAAAAAGTGAAGAATTAAAAATTTTCCTTTTTTTGAAAATTATTAGAAAAAAGTGCGATCAAACAGATTTTCTGTTTTTCTATTTCTATTTGAAAATGTTTTAGAAAATAATTTTTTTTTCTCCAACTAAACACGTCCTCAATTACCTTTTAAAAATAGGTCGATGTTGATTTATTTAAAGTTTTGAATAAAATAAATTATGTGAACAAAAGAATTTTGATTTTATAGATTGTATATGTATGAATGATATAAGTACAAATCATTATTATTCGTTTAAGAAGTTCTATTCTTACAAAACATTTATGTTTAAACATTATATACAACATTTAAGTCGTAAAATTAACAAAGTTTAGCAAAATAAAAATAAAATGTCTTAAACAAAACATACAAATTATTACGGTTGTTTGAAAAAATCATAAGTATGTGACCACCATTATCATTATTATTTTAAATGTTATTTATTTAACAAAAAGAAAACAATAGTTTCTCTTTATAGTACTATCAATTGAAAAAATGAGAAAATATTTCACTAAATAACTACCACGGTACTCGCGCGATACGGCGGTGGGTACCCTATGACTAAATTTTTCGACGCAATAATTTGTTTTTATTGGTTACAACTTATGAATCGATAGTTTTCATTTAAAAACATGTCCTAAAAACATAATTTCAATCTAATGATATTATTACTTTTGGGATTATAGTAGCGTACCTGCGCATTGCGGCGGCACATACATTGTAATCAAATATCTTGTCGAGAAATATTTTTCAGTCAAATGTTTTCAGTAAAAATAGTTTTTCACATGGCGAGAATTTTAAGAAATAACTTTATCATAGTTCTATATACATGTGCATCAAATGATATCAGAACGGTTTAGTAGTATTACGAGGTTGTGTTGATTGACGGTGAAATGCACTTGTTAATAAATAGATGTTGCGTAATATTCGTCACATTATATAACATGCAAACATTTACATACTTAATATTTTACATGTGTACTTTGTAAATTATTTGAAAATGTTTGTGTATTAACGTGAACAATTCTTTTCAATTGAATTATTTAGCAAAATGATTACAATTCACTAAGCTTTTACTAATATAAATATACAAATGATAGATAATTTCAGTAAGCTTTACATATACAAATGTGTAATATATAATATAGATAGAAATATTTTTAGTTGTTGTACAATAAGAATATATGTTTGTACTTGTAAATAATTGGGTGTATTAATTATATATTAATTATAGTTATATTATTTTTATTATGAAGTATGTATTAACTATTATGTACTAATTTTATTATTGATTATTATGTATTAATTCGTATTAATATCAGAATTAAATTTTGAAAACTTAAGTATTACTATTTTAATTTTTAAGCTTGTTTTAGTCGTACATAATGTATTAAAAGATTTAAGTTGAATTTTTAAGTTTCCTTTAATAAAAAACCAAAATGCTAGTTATGATACACAAACAAATGTGTAATATGTATTATAGATAGGTATGTTTTTATTTGTTGTACAACAAGAATATATGATTGTACTTTTCTATTAATTGGGTGGTATTAATTATTAATTAATGTTATATTATTTTTATTTTGAAATATGTATTAACTATTATGTATTAATTTAAGTATTGATTATTAAGTATTAATTAGTATTAATATAAGCATTAAATTTTAAAAACTTAAGTAGTATTATTTTAATTTTTAAACCTGTTTTAGTTGTACATAATGTATTAAAAGTTATAAGTTGAATTTTCAAAATTCTATTAATAAAATGCCAAAATGCTTTGTATGTAGTTATGATACATATACAAATATGTAATATGTAGTATAAATAGATATGTTTTTAGTTGTTATACAATAAGAATATATGATTGTATTTATAAATAATTGGGTATATTAGTTATATTTTAATTATATATTAATTAATGTTATATTAATTTTATATTGAAATATGTATAACTATTATGTATTAATTTAAGTATTGATTATTATGTATTAATTAGTATTAATGTAAGCATTAAATTTTAAAAAATTATGTATTAAGTAGTATTAGTAAGCATTAAATTTTGAAAACTTAAGTATTACTATTTTAATTTTTAATCATTTTTTAGTTGTACATAATGTAATGTAAGTTGAATTTTAAAGTTTTTATTAATAAAAATTTAAAATGCTTTATATGTAGTTATGATATATATACAAATTTGTAATATGTAGTATAGATAGATATATTTTTAGTTGTTCTACAATAAGAATATATACGATTGTACTTTTAATTAATTGGGTGTATTAATCATATATTAATCAATGTTATATTATTTTTATTTTGAAGTATGTATTAACTATTATGTACTAATTTGAGTATTGATTATTATGTATTAATTAGTACAGTATTAATATAAGAATTAAATTTTGAAAACTTAAGTATTACTATTTCAAATTTTAAGCTTATTTTAGTTCTACATAATGTGTCAAAAGATGTAAGTTGAATTTTCAAGTTTCCATAAATAAAAAGGCAAAATGCTTTATATAGTTATGATTATGATATAAAGGGTTTTTGGATGTTTAGGTTACTCAACATTCACATTTTGTTTATTTAAGTTAACTACTTTTTTGAGACTTTGGGTTACCAAACTATGGAAACCGGGTAATGTTAATACCAAAGTATGACGAACTGTTTGTTAGTGTTAGAAACCGGTTGCAACTGCCAGCGTGACAATATACTTTTCTAAATAAGTTACTAAACTTTGTAAATTCGTTCACATAAGTTACTAAACTTTGAAATTTTTTAGACTCGGATTTTTATACATCTTTAATATACATAGTTTTATACAGGTTTTTATACACATATTTGTCTACATATTTTTATATATACATTTTGATGTGCGGAGATAAGTATATGTGATAATTTGAGATTACGTTATAGGGTAAATTAGAACATTACCTTTAGGAAAAAGTAATAGACTAATATTACCAATGACGAATTCAATTAAACACGTGAGTGAATCAAGTTCGTTGTACACGAAGATCTTATGAATTTGAGACGTTTTGCTTTGATTTGGACAATTGATTTGAATTGGTTTTCGGTTTTTAAACTACAATTAAAATCTACCAATTTTAAGCTATTTAATTTTATCCTAAAGTGCATGAATCGTTAACCCCGCTATATTTAAATCTAAAACAAACAATTATTTACTTAAAAATAAACACTATTTAAAAATTAATCTATTTAAAAATCTAATTAAACTTTTTTAAACTAATTTACTTTATAAAAAAAAACTTTAAACAAATCTATTTAAAAACCATTTTTATTAAAATCTATTTATAAAATTTAACTAATAAAAACATTTTTTATATTTTATTTTTATTTATTATTTATTTTATTTTGAAACTAATTTTATTTAAGAAACTAAAAATTTACTATAATAAAAAATTTGATAACTAATTATCCAAAATTGTAAAACTAATGAAAACAAGTATAAAGTCAAAATTCTGCCAAAATTCAGTCTTACTATATTAATTAAATAACTGGAGATAAAATCAAAAGAGCATGAAGCATAGATGGCTATCACGCTATGCCTGTGACCAGGAGGTCACAGGTTCGAGTCCTGATGTGGACACATTGTTGTTATTATTTTTTAATGCGGCGAAATTAATAAAGGGTTCACAGGAGTGAACTTTTGGAGCTGCAGTAACTTAGACAGCTTAAGAGATTATTATTAAGCTACCTGATTAGCTTGATCTGATAGCTAAAGCTAAATAACAAATCAAAATAACAATAACAAGTTTAGCAAACAAACTCAGCAAACAAATTTAAGAACTTAACTAAATCAATTATCAACAATCAAAATAACAAGAACAAGAACAAGAATGAACCCTTCACAAATTCAGCATACAAATTGGAGATCAAATGAACAGACATCAAAGTAACCGAATCAAAACAGATAGCAATATCTAAGACCCTAACTTAATCAATTCTTAATTTAAGCAGACTGAATGATTGAATTAAATAAATCAGTCAAACGAGCAACACAGCAAAGCTTAACTAATTTCAGCTAATAAGAAACTTGCCAAAGCATAAATCAGATACACAAACCTGAACATTTAACTCATATAAAAAAACAATACGTCTAGCAGAGATAACAGCAAAAGAAATTCACATGCAGATTCAACTCAACCCAGATTTAATTACAGAACCTACATAATAGACTTAACATCCACAGATTCACACCATTCTCCAAACAAATTATCTGCTAAACAGATTAGTTAAACTCAGCAAATGAATCGCATAATAAAACTCTCATATTATTAATTATACCCAAATCCTTTTTGAAACATGGTATCAGACTTACTTATTTCTCAAAATCAGATAAAAAGAACTTAACTATAAATAGATTATCCGAATTTTAAACTAACATTCAGTCATTAGACATATCAAAATATTAATCAGACAAACAAATTTTATCAGGAAAATTAACAGTTAAAATCATAATTTTTCACACTTTAAACTAAATAACATAAACTTTTAATCAAGATTAATCTAAAAGAAAAACATGAATATTAAAATGAAATCAAACCTTCTGAAGCAACCATTGGGAAGAAGTGAGGCGCTGAGCCTACTTAACTAACTGAATTGATACCACCTTCCACCATTCATCGAACCACCATGACCATCACCGTTCGAACCGAACAGATATTTTAATAGTTTAATCAATAGACTAAACTTTTATCCCTTATTTCATCCAATATTCTTAATAATCTATTATTTTTCAGCTTATAAAAATATCACAACAGTTATAATATACCATTTAGATTCAGTTAAGCAACCACGAAAAAAATAAACAGTAAATTAAAAGAGATTAAAACTGAAAATAAAACTTTGATTAAATCAAATTTCCATTACAACTTTTAAAAGAAAGATTACAATTCCTAAACCTAAATTATCATTATAACATTAAAATAAAAGAAGGGATGAAAATACAAGTAAATTGGGGGGGGGGGGGGGGGGGGTTTATAGCCATCCCCAAGGATGCTGATGAGGAAATATCCGAATATTCTTGGTAGATTCCTGATGTAGTGATTTTACTACTCTTTAGGAAAAGAGAGCAAATAGGGCAAGTAATTAATACGACGATTTAGGAAAACCGTGTATTAATGACCCTAAAATGAGTTCGTTCTCAAGGAGGCTTAGTGTGTGTGTAATGAATTGATTATCTTTGTGATTATATTGTTGAGAAAGAAAAATAGAAGTGAGATTAGAAGAGAATGACGGTTACGAAGACGGATTAAACTAAGTCGAAAAAGGTGTACACGTAAAACCGTAAAAATTAAAATTTTACCCTAAAAATTCCTAAAAATTACCAAAAATCCACAATAATATTCTAAGAGTTTACAAAAAATCAAAACTTGCCAAAACCTTTTAATTAATTAGATAATGACTCTTTAATGCTAATTAAAGCCCTAAAAATCAAAATTAATTATTAAAAAGTCCCAAGCAAGGTTTTAAAGTTTGTAAACCTCAAAAATACTCTAATTAAGCTAAAAAGTATTTTTCAAAATTTTAAATCAACTAAAAACTATTTTTAAACAATTAAAAACTACTAAAATTAATTAAAACTTAAATTAATTCTAGAAAATAATTAAAAGACTCTAAAAATATTTGGAAAGTTGCAAAATTCCTAATTAAGTGTTTAGAACCTAGGAAAAATATAAAAACTTGGAAAATCAGACTTTTAATTTTAATAATAAAATAATATTAAAATAATATTAAAAATCCGAAAATCATATAAAATTCTAAAAACTTGCAAACTAGCTTATTTTAACCTAAATAACTCAAAAATGAAAGTGAAATTACCTAAATACCCTTAATGGGCCTAGAAAATGGGCTAAACCCAAAACAGTACACTATTGGGCCAAATTTGGGCCCAATTATAAAAAGTGTTCAAAATAAGCCCAAAAAGCACAGGTTGACTCAAAATTTGATTTTAAACAACTTTTTCCAAAGGCCCAAAAGATGAAAATGTGAAATAAGCTAGCTTATACCAAGCAGCTTATTCTTAATGGGCTTTTTGGCCCATTAAGCTATAAGCCAATGCCATAAGCTAAAATTTGACACACAAGCTTCTTATGTCCTAAATAAGACTTCTGTAAAAAGAAATTTGAAATAAGCCCAAGGAATAAGCCTGAAAATGCAATAAGCAATCTACAGAAAATGATAAAATAGTCGTTTTTGAGTTCTAGGCCACCCCAAGTGCTGATTCAAGTTTCTATAGCTTCTAAATGACTTAATTAAGCAAAATCAACAAAGAGTTTTCAAATAAGCTGACTCAATAAGCTGGAAAAAGCAAATAAGCACTTATGTAAAAGTCAAAGAAGTTGGTTTTCTAGTAAAAAGTCAAAGTCAAAGTCTAATAAGCTCCAGTCTACTTAAATGGGTCAAATAATGAAGACCTATCACAAAAAATAAGTTGTTGCAAGTCTGGATAAGCTAGAATAGCTTATTGATAAGCTGAGTTCAAAATTACACTAGTAGGGGCTAGTTTTGGGTGTTGAGCAGTGGGAACTTTTCCCACTGCTTGACTTGTTTGACTTTTTGTCTTTAGTGGCTGTTTTGGAGATTCAGATTACACAACGGCACCCAAATGATCTTTGGATCATAAGGAGTCAATAAGAATCAACAAATCACAACAAGAAACAGCCAAATGATACAGTTAATTCAAACAAGTACCAGATCTGGGCAAAATAAGAACAAGTATAGCAGATTTGACCAATAAGCTGTTTTAGCAAGAATAAGCTAACCAAATTACACCTAAAGCATACACAGGCTAAAATAAACTTAAATGAGCAAGTCTAAACAAGTTTCATGCAAAACTTACAAGATTTGAACAAGATCTAAGCAATTTAAAGTTACTGATGAACAAGTTTTGGCCAAATGGTGTTCTTGCTGATACACTTGACCCAAAGCTCAGATTCAAACACTCAAATCTTTCAAGTGTGTTATATTAATGAGCTTTAAACAACTTTTACACCTAAGCATGCATAAACCCTAGGTTTTCCTAAAATCTTAGGCAAAAATCAGTAAAACTCAACAAGATATAGCAGATTGAACAATTCAAGGTTTCAAGTCCAAATATTTGCAGGTTTGTGGTCTATTATGAGCATACAACAGATAATAAGCACAAACACAAACTTCCCTTAACACAATAACACAAAATCAACACAAACAGGTAGACCCAAACACCCCTTTATCTTTTCAAATCCAAATTGTTCAAAGTAAAAGTGAGATTTAAGACCACCCAAGCATCAATTAACACAAAACAAGTAAGATTAACAGATTCAAGCAAGTATAAGCCACAGAATACACAAGAACAAAGGCAACACTCAAATATCACAAAAATCCAAAGTATTATCAGATTTTAGGATTAAGGGTGTGTACCTCATGGATGTACATCCACACCCACGGATTTTGAGCTTATGTGCTAGCAAGAACAAACACAAGCTTCCACTACAAAGCCTGCTAAGATTGAACAAGGTTAAAGCACAATAAATTCAGAAAAATGGCAGAAAATGAAACTTGCTTGATTAATGCAACCAATTGATCCCACACTTGATTATCCCCAAACTTTGAGCTCACAACACCTTGATATTAACAATATCAGGATGTATAGATCACTCTTAGCCCAGAAATTCCAAGATTTGATCAATGACTTAGCAAAATATCAAGAATGAGGAAAATTGCAAACTTTTGCAACCTTCAATTGAAAACAGGTTTTTAACTTCTAAACTAACAATCATATAACAATAATAAGCAGTAATAAAGATTGGCCAATGACTTTTCTTCAATGCTTCAAACACAATTTCATTAAACTGAAATGGGATTTACAGAAGTTGAACAAGGAAAAAAATCAAAAGCAAACGTCTATGTTGGACCCTATACCCTTTATATAGAGGGTGTACATGGTCAGTTTAAACCTAAAAACTTAAAACCCTAACTTGTAGAAGCCCAAAAATGCCCTTGAGGTTTTGTCTTCTTTGGAGAATCATGTGACTTGTTTTGGAGTTATGTAAGAGCTGGCAAGTGCAAAGTTGATCCAAAGGTGTGAAACAAGCTTAAGACACAAGCTAGAATTGAGCCCGTTGGTTGGCTAGCAAATTCTTGTCTTCTTCCCTTTTGACGTAGCAGGGGAGGCCCCATGCCGCATGTGGGTTGGTGGGGTGCAATGTTTAAGGATTGGGTTGTGTTAAATATCACCTTAATCTTAAATCTGCAGAAGATTAAGGTTTAATTATGAAAAATGAAGGAATACCCAATTTGGCTCAAGAACATCAAGAACAAGGTTTTGATCTGTTTTAATGTTTAAACAAAGTGTTAGGCGCCATAATCTTTATTAAATAAAGATTAGTTAAAAACGGGTATCAGTGGGGTGTGATGTGGCACCAGGGAGGGATTTGATTGGTGGAGAGAGTGAGTGGGGCACGTGTCACCCACTCACTGGTTAAGGAAAGTTTGGTGTCTAGCCAAATATAACCCCCTCTCTTTCTTTCTTTTGTCATTTCCATCTTTTTCACTTGCAAACTCGTTTTCCTTTATATTGAAAGTTTTCAATTTCACACTTTGGCCACAAAAGGTTTTTAAATATGAAATTAGGGGTATTTCTTGCCATTTTTGAATTCTTCAAGGGCTGATTTGGCATTTTGATGATGGATAATGGTCTTGACTTGTATGTTGAGCATTTTGGAGGACTGAAATTGTCAAGTCTTGTGTGATGAGGGACCATTTTTGCCAAATGTTGAAAGTCAAGGGTCCTTTTTGTAATTTTGGGATTTTCAAAGGACCAAACTTGTAATTTCTTGTACTTTGAAGGACTTCATGATATATTTGACCTTGTGGAGGATATTGGTTGACAATTTAGCTTTGTTGAGGGGCTAATCTTGCCAAATCTTCAAAGTGGAGGGCCCTTTTTGTAATTTTGACAAACTTTAGGGACCAAACTTGTAGTTATGAGGATACAAGGGTATAAAGTGTCAATTCTTCCATATTGGAGGACCCTTCTTCATAATTCTTCAAATCTTCAAGGGTTGATCTTGGGAAGGTCTTCATTAGGGCTTGGTTCATTGTGCGACTTCGTTTCCCGTGTTCGTTTTTGAATGATTCTTGTGATCTTTTGTCATTTTCTCAATATCCGTACCTAAAATACACAAGCAACAAACACAAGCATATATATATGGGTATTTTAATGATATTTAATGCATTTTAAGCCCTATTTGGAAGATGAGACTATGTATAAAAGCAGTCTCATCACTCCCCCATACTAAACCATTGTCGTGCCCTCACGCAATGCTAGAATAAAGTATCGTAGCACCTCCAAAATTCATTTTTATTCACATTATTGAATGATGAACTAGCTACACTACTACTATTGCTACTACTACATGCGTTTTAGACATAATGTATGATTTTCATCGCAAAATGGGACGTTTAGGTTCATAGAATAAGAACACGTGAATGCTTCGTTAGAAATAATTTCATCATCCTCGATTTTCACCCCAATTCCATGCCAAGCGTGCAACGAGATCATTGTCATTATAAGTTAGTAATGCTAACACTACTCATATGCCCTAATCACGTACTTATCCTCCCATTATTCCTAAGTTGTATCTCTTATATTTTATTTTGTCTTGAATGTTTCACGAGGATACATTGTTTGACTTATGCGATAATAGAGATTTAGGTCTAAAAATAGAGTCCTAACGGTGTAACCAAGATCATCAAATCAATAACCCCTCCCAATAGACAACGATGTTAAAAAATTAAGTTGAAAAGAAGAATCGATAAACACAGTTTTATAACGGTTTTGAACATGAGACTTATTACCAAGACTTTTATACGCCCCCTAACGGAAGGGCCTTGTTATCTTTGGTTTACCTCCATCTTTTATTCAACTTTGCCATGAAGCTTTTATTATGACTTCGGTCTTGCCTTGCCTTTTATTATCCACCTCATCGGTAGTTTTATTAGCCAAAGACGTATATCCTCACGCTAAGGCGAATTTTGGATCTTTAAAGCTTCGAAGATTAAGGCTTGATTCACTTTCAATTTTGCATAGATTTTTCGGCCTTGTGGGGCTTCAAATTGTTTGCTTGATTTAGGTGAGCACTTGAAATCTTATTATTGGGTGAAGCTTTTGATTATTAGGGTGCCAATACTTCAAAACCGTGACGCTGGAGATACCTTAATGTCTTCCCAATTTAATTACACGGAAGCTACTAGAAAAGACTAGAAACCCAACAATCCCAACTAAACCGCTAAGTCAATATTTATTAAGCAAAAAATATTTACATGCGAAGGGAGAATAAGCAAACAACGAGAACACATGAGTTTTTGAAAGAATACGAGTACTCTACGTTTAGCATAGTAACTTATAATTAACCCTATCATTTCTCGTCCTCATTTAAGAGACTTAGCCTAATGTGTAGTTAAGGAATCAAAGCTAAGTGCTCAACACGCACGGTCGAGTAAAAAATTACTCTTATTCTCGCCATCAGAAAATCTACATTCGTGTCTTCAAACACTTATAAAATATGAGAACTATTTTAAAATTTGGCCATTTTTAGCCTTATTTTGCAACAAAACGATAAACAAAAAGATAAACTTTGGAAAGCGTGAAGGTTTGGCAAGGCAAGTATCTATTCACCCCCCTATACTAAAGTTAAACATTGTCCTCAATGTTTCGAGTCTAGGGGTGCAAACACCCCCATACTAGAGACGTAGTCGAATGCCTAATCTAGCATGGAAAGGGTGTAACCAAGAAATTAATAGCCGTTTATGAAGTGTGCTAATAACCTAAGGTTAGAACATCAAAAGGATATATCATGGATAATGAGAAAGTCTTCAAAGCAAACGATCGAGTGCTCCCATAAACGAACACGAGAGGCTCCAATCGTGAAGATCATGATCATCTAATGTTCACAATTCACAAACAACCACGAAACAAAGGTTGGAAGGTCACAAATCCCCACACGTTAACTACATTTGAAAGCGATAATATGTACATAGGATAAGCATGGGACTCCCCCACGAGGCTCCTCGTTTTTTATTACCGAGTCATGAGCTCGACTCGATCCCCTCAATAATAATTATCATTGGGGAAGGTGACTTGGTCGAGGTAGTTCAAGGATGGAACTTCCCCGCCAAAGTAGTGCTTCAACCTATGTCCATTCACCTTGAAGTTAGGACCATCATCTTGAGCTAGCTCGATGGTCCCATACGGAAACACTTGAATCACGGTGAATGGACCGGACCAACGGGATTTCAACTTACCGGAAAAGATTTTCAAGCAAGAATTAAAAAGCAAAACTTGATCCCCAATGTTAAAAACCCGGTTTATAATTTTAGAATCATGCAACTTTTTAGTTTTTTCTTTGTAAATCAATGAATTTTCATAAGCAATATCCCTCAATTCATCTAATTCATTTAATTGCATTTTCTGGTGTTTTCCCGCGGTCTCCATATCATCATTGCAATGCTTTAGGGCCCAATAAGCCTTGTGTTCTAATTCGATAGGAAAATGGCAATTCTTTCCATACACAAGCTTATAGGGAGTGCACCCAATGGGCGTCTTATGAGCGGTCCTAAAGGCCCATAAAGCATCGTCCAACTTATCCGACCAAGTTTGTCGGTTTTCCCCAACGGATCACTCCAAGATCCTCTTCAAAGCTCGGTTTGAAACCTCGACTTGCCCACTCGATTGTGGGTGATAAGCCGTAGAAAGCCGACGTGTAACCCCATATTTCCTTAGGACCCTTTCGAATTGGTCGTTACAAAAATGGGTTCCAAGATCGCTTATGATCGCACGAGGGGTTCCAAACCGAGAAAACAAGCTTTTCAAGAACTTGACTACCACACGAGCATCATTGGTGGGCAAAGCCTTAGCTTCCACCCACTTAGATAGGTAGTCAACCGCAACGAGGATGTACTTATTACCACGAGATGATGGGAACGGCCCCATAAAGTCTATACCCCAAACGTCAAAGATCTCACACACTTGGATGATATTTTGTGGCATTTCATCTTTTTGTGAGGCTTTTCCTTGTCGTTGACATGAATCACATGACTTCACAAGATCTTGTGCATCTCGGTAAATAGTAGGCCAAAAGAAGCCGTCATCAAACACCTTCTTAGCCGTGAGATTAGCACCGTGGTGACTACCCGTGGGTCCCTCATGGCAAGCTCTAAGGATGTTAGAAGCTTCGGTGCCAAATACACAACGTCGGATGATTTGATCCGCACAAGTTCGAAACAAGTAAGGGTCGTTCCAAAAGTAGAACTTGACGTCACGAAAGAATTTTCGTTTTTCTTGAGTCGTCATACCCTTAATGATGAAGTTACCCGCATGGTAATTTGCAAAATACGCAAACCATGGGGTGGAAGAATCAAGCTTAGAATTCACTACACCAAGTGTCTCGAGCGGAAATGTTTTGGTGATTTCCTTGGGCTCGTAAACACTTTGGTGAGGATCTTCCAAACGAGAAAGATGATCGGCCGCTAGATTCTCGGCTCCTTTTTTGTCAACGATGGTGTGATCAAATTCTTGAAGGAGGAGAATCCAACGAAGTAATCTAGGCTTTGCATCTTGCTTTGCCATGAGATAATTGATAGCCGAATGATCCGTATACACTATGCATCTAGCGAAGACGAGATAAGGTCGGAACTTCTCAAATGCATACACTACGGCAAGAAACTCCTTTTCCGTTGTAGTGTATTTTAGTTGAGCCTCGGTCATCGTCTTGCTAGCATAGTGAATAGGCAAGAAGTGCTTTTCATGACGTTGCCCCAAAACGGCCCCAATAGCGTAATCACTAGCATCACACATGAGCTCAAAGGGGAGGTTCCAATTGGGAGCAACAAGAATGGGAGCTTCGGTAAGTTTTCTCTTAAGGATTTCAAAGGCTCGTACACAATCTTCGTCAAAGACAAAACGTGCCTCTTTTTCAAGAAGATGTGTAATGGGTCGAGAAATCTTCGAAAAATCCTTGATGAATCGACGATAAAAGCCCGCGTGGCCTAGGAAACTCCTAACTCCCTTGACGGTTTTGGGATGAGGTAATTTGGCGATGACGTATACCTTAGCTTGATCTACCTCAATCCCCGCTTTCGAGACCTTGTGCCCTAAGACGATTCCACTCTTAACCATAAAATGACACTTTTCCCAATTGAGCACAAGGTTGGTTTCCTCACAACGTTTCAACATTCTCTCAAGGTTCGACAAACACGAAGTGAACGAATTACCAAACACGGAAAAGTCATCCATGAAGACTTCCATCGTCTTCTCGATCATGTCATGAAAAATAGCCATCATGCACCTTTGAAAGGTTCCCGGTGCATTACAAAGTCCAAATGGAATTCTACGATAGGCAAACGTTCCATATGGACACGTAAACGTAGTTTTTTCTTGATCACGAGGATCGATGGGAATTTGGAAGTAACCGGAAAAACCATCTAAAAAGCAATAAAAACCGTTTCCCGCAAGACGCTCCAACATTTGGTCCATGAAGGGCAAGGGAAAATGGTTTTTTCGAGTGGCTTCATTCAACTTTCGATAGTCAATGCACACTCTCCATCCGGTCACGAGTCTAGTGGGAATAAACTCGTTGGCATCGTTTGGCACAACGGTCATCCCTCCATTTTTAGGGACACAATGAATAGGACTCACCCAAGGGCTATCGGAAATAGGGTAAATCATTCCCGCGTCAAGGAGTTTAAGGACCTCCTTTTTGATGACGTCGTGAATTTTGGGGTTCACCCTCCTTTGACTTTGGATTGCGGGCTTGTAATCCTCCTCCATTAAGATTTTGTGGGTACAAAACTTGGGATCGATTCCCTTAATGTCGGATAACTTCCACGCAATTGCCCTCTTGTGGTCCTTTAGAACATCGACAAGTGCGGTTTTTTCATCATTCGAAAGTTCCTTCACAATAATAACCGGCAACTTGTCGTCCTCCTCCAAATAGACATATTCGTGATGAGGAGGTAAATCTTTCAACTCGAGGATAGGTGGTTCCTCAAGTGAAGATTTGGGCTCGATACTCATAACCTCCTCGGGTGGAGGCAATGGGAAATCGTTAACAAAATCCTTGATAATCGAGAAGTCCTCATCGTTGTCGAGGTCTTCGTCACACGTACGTAGAACATCGAATTCTTCCAACATAAAACCACCGCCTTCAAATGGAGTGAAGGTTGGTGTCGAATTATCAAGAATTGGATCTAACATAGTGGGATTGCCACTAGTTTCTTCATCACCAAAACCTAGAACTTCTTGTGAAAATTCCTCGCAAACCACGTCGATCATATCAACGAGGTTTATGGTTGCAACGGAATAAACATGAGAAATTTGAGAGTTTTGAGTTGCGTTTATAACAAGTTCCTCGTCGTTGAAACGTAAGGTGATTTTTCTAGCATGAACATCGAGCAAAGCCATAAACGTATCTAAAAACGAACGACCTAAAATGAGAGGAACTTGAGGATCCGTGGGGATATCAACAATGATAAAGTATACGGGATAGTAGAACTTCCCCACTTTCACAAAAAACGTCTTCCGCAAACCACATGCGGGAATCGTGGAATGGTCGGCCAACTCGATAGACATTAGTGAAGGAGTAAGATTAGGAAGATTGAGCGACTTGAAGATTGCAAGTGGCATCAAGTTAATGCTAGCACCAAGATCGGCCAAGGCGAAGCATTCCTCCAAATCTTGGATTGCACATGGAATCAATAATTTACCGGGATCACCGACTTTTTGAGGTATGCGATTAAGATAAACCGACAAACAACTAGACAATTGGTGCAATTTCTCCTTGTTGTTCAACATACTCTTATAATTAGCGGAAAATCGAGGCATCATGACCAAAGCATCGGCGAAACTCACATTAAAGTGCAAATCACGAAACATTTTCATAAAAAGCTCAAATTGATAATTGTCGCGCTCTTGACGTTTCTCCTTCCTAAGTCTCGATGGATAGGGCAAAGGTGGTGTGGGTTGAGGCATAGTATGCAAAGCCTTTGGAATCTCGGGTTCCAATGATGGTAATGGGTCAACCGTAGGTGTGGCATGAGCAGTACTTCATGGGATTGGGACATGCTCCTATTGGACCACCACCTCGGGTTCTTCCTCAATTGCTTCCTCCGTAGGAGCAATTGGTTGAGGAGTCGGTTCCTTAAGTGTCTTACCACTACGTGTGGAAATCACTTTCATCTCATCTTTAGGGTTGGATATGGTGTTGCTAGGAAGACCACTCGAAGACGGTTTACACATTATTGCCTCAAACATAGATGAGATTTTATCTTCAAAATTGGATTGCCTCAATACGGCCTCGGTTTGCCTTTTCTCGGCCTTAATCATCTCTTGTTTAATCTCATGTTGCCCTTGTTCCATTTTTTGTTGGTTTTGTTGTAACCTAGTGACATTTCCTTCCATCTTGTTGGTGTGGATTTTAAGTTCATTTGCTAACTCATTTTTCAACTCTTTCTTCAAGTCGTTCTTAAACTCGGATCTTAGGCTAATGATTTCTCTTTGAATATTGTCAAACCTAGCATCATTCCCACTAGCGTATTCAACAAACTCATTTGGAAGATCTTTCAATGTTTGCAAACCTTTGTTGTTGTTTTGAAAATCATTTTGATTCTTGTTTGAAACTTGATTATTAGCCCCTTGATTCCCATAGTTTCCCTTGTTGTAATTGTTTTTGAAACCAACTTGATTGTTGCGATAGTTGTTGTTAGCATTTTGATTTGAACCAAAACCCGGTGGAGTCATTTGATTAGAGCGGGAAACTTGACCGTTTTGGTTGTAATTTCCCGTGGCCGTGAAGGCACTCGAAGTGTTACCACCGTTGGTAATGCACTCGGAGAAATCATGACCTCCACCACAATACATGCAAGAAACCTCAACCGCCTTAGCCGTAGTGGGAGCACTTTGTTCACCAACTTTAAACTCAATCAAAAGTCCTTTAAGTTTATCAAAAATCTTGTTTTCCAAGTTCGCCTCAATTTGGCAAGCATCGATGGTATTAGACAAAGAAGGTGAAGCCGAAGACGAAGCCTTACGAACAATAGACGTGCTACGAGGACTATACACCTTAGATCTATTTTCAATTATCACCAAAGCTTCCTCAACCGTTTTACACAAAAAATTACCACCCGCGACGGCATTCAAATAATCCCTTTCATGATCATTAAGTCCATTGTAAAACGTGTCAATTTGATGCAAGTCGGAAAAACCGTGATGAGGACATTCATGTAACATTTCCTTAAACCTATTCCAAGCCGTTGAAAAACTTTCATTAAATTCTTGTGAAAACTTTGAAATCTCGTTTTTCAAGTGCGTAGTCTTAGAGGGCGGAAAAAATTGGTTCACAAACTTAGACACGAGATCCTTCCACGTCAATATATAATTGGGTGGCTCTTTCTCTAACCAAATTTTAGCGGGCCCCGCTAAAGAATACGGAAAAAACATCATCTTAATCGAGTCATTCGAGACATCCTTAAACTTGCAAGTGGCGATAAGACGATTGAATTGGCGGATATGGTTGTGTGGATTGTCCTTCTCATCACTACGGAATTTGTTGTTTTGGATCATCGAAAACAAACCCGTTTTCACCTCAAAAATCTCCGCAAGGATAGCGGGAATCACAATAGCCTCTCAATAGCCCTCGGTGGGTGCTTGAAGTAACTCCATCATAGTTCGATTCGCCATGGTTGGTGCTTCTCTTACAATGGGTTCGTCAATTGGAGACTCCTCACTAGAAAGATTGGGAGTGGGAGTTTTGTTCTTTCGTTTACGTGCACGTCTTGCTTGATTACGAGTTAGCATAAACGTCACGTACAACGAGGGGACGAGCAAAGAAGATTCTTTTTGGTGTTTTGTATTTTTTCAATTTTTTTGTGGTTTTTGATTGTATTAACCTTTTTGGAGCTTGGTGAATGTATTGAGTAGACACAAATCTACAAATCTCCTCCGTAATCAAATATCTCGATTAAAGAAGCCTCAAGGAATGAAATCGATCACGTGAAGTGAACGCCTTCGATGACTTTAGAAAGTTGGTGGAACACCAAAACGTTCAAGAGGGTTTAATCAATGGAAACCAAGAAAATATATATGATACTTAGTAATACTTTGGGCGGCAAAACCCTCGATTAGATCTCAAAATCAAATACTCACAAGCAAGCGGGGAAACGAGGCGGCGCGAAGCACTTAAGAGCCTTTTTCCTTAGGATATATTTTATAATATCCGCCTTATACCTACCTTATAGTTTGTATTTTTCAAGATTAAGCTTCACGAAAGTATTTATCTATTTTTTCCTTTTTCTTTGGTTTGAGATTCGAATACAATGATTGGGTAATGACCTCCCAAGTCAAGGTTGTGATTTCTCACGTATTTGGAGTACTTGTGAATTTATTGTTCTACGTATACACTATAGTAATAGTATTCACACAAAAACCGAAAACCGATAATACGTACTAGTAGAGTGCTACTAATACAAATACTATTTATGGTTAGTATATAAAAACAACAATTCCAATCAAAACACAACACGCCTCCCCGGCAGCGGCGCCAAAATGATGTAGTGATTTTACTACTCTTTAGGAAAAGAGAGCAAATAGGGAAAGTAATGAATACGACGATTTAGGAAAAACGTGTATTAATGACCCTAAAATGAGTTCGTTCTCAAGGAGGCTTAGTGTGTGTGTAATGAATTGATTATCTTTGTGATTATATTGTTGAGAAAGAAAAATAGAAGTGAGATTAGAAGAGAATGACGGTTACGAAGACGGATTAAACTAAGTCAAAAAAGGTGTACACGTAAAACCGTAAAAATTAAAAATTTACCCTAAAAATTCCTAAAAATTACCAAAAAACCACAATAAGATTCTAAGAGTTTACAAAAAATCAAAACTTGCCAAAACTTTTTAATTAATTAGATAATGACTTTTTAATGCTAATTAAAGCCCTAAAAATCAAAATTAATTATTAAAAAGTCCCAAGCAAGGTTTTAAAGTTTGTAAACCTCAAAAATACTCTAATTAAGCTAAAAAGTATTTTTCAAAATTTTAAATCAACTAAAAACTATTTTTAAGCAATTAAAAACTACTAAAATTAATTAAAACTTAAATTAATTCTAGAAAATAATTAAAAGACTCTAAAAATATTTGGAAAGTTGCAAAATTCCTAATTAAGTGTTTAGAACCTTGGAAAAATATAAAAACTTGGAAAATCAGACTTTTTATTTTTAATAATAAAATAATATTAAAATAATATTAAAAACCAAAAATCATAAAAAATTCTAAAAACTTGCAAACTAGCTTAATTTAACCTAAGTAACTCAGAAATGAAAGTTAAATTACCTAAATACCCTTAATGGGCCTAGAAAATGGGCTAAACCCAAAACAGTACACTATTGGGCCAAATTTGGACCCAATAATAAAAAGTGTTCAAAATAAGCCCAAAAAGCACAGGTTGACTCAAAACTTGATTTTAAACAACATTTTCCAAAGGCCCAAAAGCTGAAAATGTGAAATAAGCTAGCTTATACCAAGCAGCTTATTCTTAATGGGCTTTTTGGCCCATTAAGCTATAAGCCAATGCCATAAGCTAAAATTTGACACACAAGCTACTTATGACCTAAATAAGACTTCTGCAAAAAGAAATTTTAAATAAGCCCAAGGAATAAGCCTGAAAATGCAATAAGCAATCTACAGAAAACGACAAAATAGTCGTTTTTGAGTTCTAGGCCACCCCAAGTGCTGATTCAAGTTTCTATAGCTTCTAAATGACTTAATTAAGCAAAATCAACAAAGAGTTTTCAAATAAGCTGACTCAATAAGCTGGAAAAAGCAAATAAGCACTTATGTAAAAGTCAAAGAAGTTGGTTTTCTAGTAAAAAGTCAAAGTCAAAGTCTAATAACCTCCAGTCTACTTAAATGGGTCAAATAATGAAGACCTATCACAAAAAATAAGTTGTTGCAAGTCTGGATAAGCTAGAATAGCTTATTGATAAGCTGAGTTCAAAATTACACTAGCAGGGGCTAGTTTTGGGTGTTGAGCAGTGGGAACTTTTCCCACTGCTTGACTTGTTTGACTTTTTGTCTTTAGTGGCTGTTTTGGAGATTCAGATTACACAAAGGCATCCAAATGATCTTTGGATCATAAGGAGTCAATAACAATCAACAAATCACAACAAGAAACAGCCAAATGATACAGTTAATTCAAACAAATACCAGATTTGGGCAAAATAAGAACAAGTATAACAGATTTGACCAATAAGCTGTTTTAGCAAGAATAAGCTAACCAAATTACACCTAAAGCATACACAGGCTAAAATAAACTTAAATGAGCAAGTCTAAACAAGTTTCATACAAAACTTACAAGATTTGAACAAGATCTAAGCAATTTAAAGTTACTGATGAACAAGTTTTGGCCAAATGGTGTTCCTGCTGATACACTTGACCCAAAGCTCATATTCAAACACTCAAATATTTCAAGTGTGTTATATTAATGAGCTTTAAAAAACTTTTACACCTAAGCATGCATAAACCCTAGGTTTTCCCAAAATCTTAGGCAAAAATCAGTAAAACTCAACAAGATATAGCAGATTGAACAATTCAAGGTTTCAAGTCCAAATATTTGCAGGTTTGTGGTCTATTATGAGCATACAACAGATAATAAGCACAAACACAAACTTCCCTTAACACAATAACACAAAATCAACACAAACAGGTAGACCCAAACACCCCTTTATCTTTTCAAATCCAAATTGTTCAAAGTAAAAGTGATATTTAAGACCACCCAAGCATCAATTAACACAAAAACAAGTAAGATTAACAGATTCAAGCAAGTATAAGCCACATAATACACAAGAACAAAGGCAACACTCAAATATCACAAAAATCAAAAGTATTATTAGATTTTAGGATTAAGGGTGTGTACCTCATGGATGTACATCCACACCCACAGATTTTGAGCTTATGTGCTAGCAAGAACAAGCACAAGCTTCCACTACAAAGCCTGCTAAGATTGAACAAGGTTAAAGCACAATAAATTCAGAAAAATGGCAGAAAATGAAACTTGCTTGATTAATGCAACCAATTGATCCCACGCTTGATTATCCCTAAACTTTGAGCTCACAACACCTTGATATTAACAATATCAGGATGTATAGATCACTCTTAGCCCAGAAAATCCAAGATTTGATCAATGACTTAGCAAAATATCAAGAATGAGGAAAATTGCAAACTTTTGCAACCTCCAATTGAAAACATGTTTTTAACTTCTAAACTAACAATCATATAACAATAATAAGCAGTAATAAAGATTAGCCAATGACTTTTCTTCAATGCTTCAAACACAATTCATTAAACTGAAATGGGATTTACAGAAGTTGAACAAGGAAAAAATCAAAAGCAAACGTCTATGTTGGACCCTATACCCTTTATATAGAGGGTGTACATGGTCAGTTTAAACCTAAAAACTTAAAACCCTAACTTGTAGAAGCCCAAAAATGCCCTTGAGGTTTTGTCTTCTTTGGAGAATCATGTGACTTGTTTTGGAGTTATGTAAGAGCTGGCAAGTGCAAAGTTGATCCAAAGGTATGAAACAAGCTTAAGACACAAGCAGAATTGAGCCCGTTGGATGGCTGGAAAATTCTTGTCTTCTTCCCTTTTGACGTAGAAGGGGAGGCCCCATGCAGCATGTGGGTTGGTGGGGTGCAATGTTTAAGGGTTGGGTTGTGTTAAGTATCACCTTAATCTTAAATCTGGAGAAGATTAAGGTTTAATTGTGAAAAATGAAGGAATACCCAATTTGGCTCAAGAACATCAAGAACAAGGTTTTGATCTATTTTAATGTTTAAACAAAGTGTTAGGCGCCATAATCTTTATTAAATAAAGATTAGTTAAAAACGGGTATAAGTGGGGTGTGATGTGGCACCAGGGAGGGATTTGATTGGTGGAGAGAGTGAGTGGGGCACGTGTCACCCACTCACTATTTAAGGTAAGTTTGGTGTCTGGCCAAATATAACCCCCTCTCTTTCTTTCTTTTGTCATTTCCATCTTTTTCACTTGCAAACTCGTTTTCCTTTATATTGAAAGTTTTCAATTTCACACTTTGGCCACAAAAGGTTTTAAAAGATGAAATCAGGGGTATTTCTTGCCATTTTTGAATTCTTCAAGGGCTGATTTGGCATTTTGATGATGGATAATGGTCTTGACTTGTATGTTGAGCATTTTGGAGGAATGAAATTGCCAAGTCTTGTTTGATGAGGGACCATTTTTGCCAAATGTTGAAAGTCAAGGGTCCTTTTTGTAATTTTGGGATTTTCAAAGGACCAAACTTGTAATTTCTTGTACTTTGAAGGACTTCATGATATATTTGACTTTGTGGAGGATATTGGTTGACAATTTAGCTTTGTTGAGGGGCTAAACTTGCCAAATCTTCAAAGTGGAGGGCCCTTTTTGTAATTTTGACAAACTTTAGGGACCAAACTTGTAATTATGAGGATACAAGGGTATAAAGTGTCAATTATATCATATTGGAGGACCCTTCTTCATAATTCTTCTAATCTTCAAGGGTTGATCTTGGGAAGGTCTTCATTAGGGCTTGGTTCATTGTGCAGCTTCGTTTCATGTGTTCGTTTTTGAATGATTCTTGTGATCTTTTGTCATTTTTCAATATCCGTACCTAAAATACACAAGCAATAAACACAAGCATATATATGGGTATTTTGATGATATTTAATGCATTTTAAGCCCTATTTGGAAGATGAGACTATGTAAAAAAGCAGTCTCATCAATTCCTTTCGATTTTCAGCCTTTGATCTTTATTCTCTTTCTCTCTTGATTGATCGGATGGTGGAAGGTCACACACTAGAACACGGATTGTCAACGTGGCATCCGTGTGTTAGTTGTGTTTCTTTTCTACTCTCTGATTGGATAATAAGGATTGGTGAGGTGTCAAAGCCAGTAGAAAATCGCCACGTATCCTCGCCTTACCATACCCTCTCTTCCTAAAACCATGGGGTTTTTATTCCCACACGTATGAATTAAACGTGTGCATAAAAAGCCCCATGTTAAATTGTGATTTATTGAATTAAGATTGGGTGAATAGTAACTAGGGTTACTGGTTTTGCTATGGTGAAGAAGAAAGATGACATAGAAACTATCGAACAAATTATTTAATGTGTGTGTGGAAAAGTGAAGAAAACATGTGAGGTTTATAACTACAAAATCGAACAAACTTTAAGAAAAATGCTCATTCATGAATAAAAACTTGCTAAATCACTTGTGACTTTCATTGTGTTATTTCATCAAACACATGATGTGCATCATATATCATAACATGTGTTGCTTTAATATCGATCATTTAACACTGCTGCCTTAACATCTATCTTAGCCTCTGAGTTCAAACTTCAACTCCGATGTTTCTTTCTGTGGATTGTAAAGGGTCGGGAGAGTAAGGTAACGAGTCAGAAGGATTTGTCCAAATTGGTTAACTTTTAATGCTCAACCATGTAACACTTTTGATGTGCTAAAATTCGTCATCAACATCAACTGTGTGTATGGGTGTGTGTGAGGGGCTGGTGGTGGTGGTGGTTGAGGATAAGAAAGGAACGGGTTAGGAAAAAATGGGGGTGGGTGGTTAATTTTTTGGTTTAATTTAGGTCATTGGATGTAAATAGATTAGATGGCTTAGATTAATCCATCAAGCCTTTGAAAAAAAGGGGACTCAAAAGAACTTTACCGTATTTATTTTTACTCCACTATTTTTTCTTGGTAGACACTAATCTTCTTTGCAATTTATTCAATAGAGATTATTGATTGCATACAAACTTAGGGCGGTTTATTTGTGGAAAAAATTTCATGTTTTTTTTCTAAACTTTTAGAGAAGAGAATAATTTCTTTTTCTAAGAAAGAGTTGAAAATTATAAAAAAAAAAATTTAGATGAAGTTTTATGTTTCATTTTTTACAAATGAGAAAATGTATATGTGAAAGAGGAAAAATAAAAAAGAGTAAAATAATGTATTTTATTTTTCTATGAAAAAGTGAAGAATTAAAATTTTTCCTTTTTTTGAAAATTATTAGAAAAATGTGCGATCAAATAGATCTTTTGTTTTTCTATTTCTATTTGAAAATGTTTTAGAAAATAATTTTTTTTCTCCAATTAAACACGTCCTCAATTACCCTTTAAAAATAGGTCGATGTTGATTTATTTAAAGTTTTGAATAAAATAAATTATGTGAACAAAAGAATTTTGATTTTATAGATTGTATATGTATGAATGATATAAGTACAAATCATTATTATTCGTATAAGAAGTTCTATTCTTACAAAACATTTATGTTTAAACATTATATACAACATTTAAGTCGTAAAATTAACAAAGTTTAGCAAAATAAAAATAAAATGTCTTAAACAAAACATACAAATTATTAAGGTTGTTTGAAAAAATCATAAGTATGTGACCACCATTATCATTATTATTTTAAATTTTATTTATTTAACAAAAAGAAAACAATAGTTTCTCTTTATAGTACTATCAATTGAAAAACTGAGAAAATATTTCACTAAATAACTACCACGGTACTCGTGCGATACGGGGGTAGGTACCCTATGACTAAATTTTTCGACGCAATAATTTGTTTTTATTGGTTACAACTTATGAATCGATAGTTTTCATTTAAAAACATGTCCTAAAAACATAATTTCAATCTAATGATATTATTACTTTTGGCATTATAGTAGCGTACCTGCGCATTGCGGCGGCACATACATTGTCATCAAATATCTTGTCGAGAAATATTTTTCAGTCAAATGTTTTCAGTAAAAATAGTTTTGCACATGGCGAGAATTTTAAGAAATAACTTTATCATAGTTCTGTATACATGTCCATCAAATGATATCAGAACGGTTTAGTAGTATTACGAGGTTGTGTTGATTGACGGTGAAATGCACTTGTTAATAAATAGATGTTGCGTAATATTCGTCACATTATATAACATGCAAACATTTACATACTTAATATTTTACATGTGTACTTTTGTTGGAAATACGTTTTACGTATTTATGAAGGATCGGTCGCTCCAACGATAATTATGTAATGGGCTCGTGATCTATTTATCTTATGTATAGTCCATATAGCCCACATGTAGGGTGGGCTATATATATCCCCTCCTAGCATGTTAGGAGGGGTTGTTGATTGTCATTTTTTCACTTAATCATTATTCCTTTTTTACTTTCTCTCTCTAACTCTCTCCCTTCTCTCGTTTCTCTCTCTAATCCCTCATCTCCTTCCTTCATCTTCTTCTTTATTTATCAATCAATCAACCATATTAATCCATCAAATCCATCACTATAGAATAGGCCATTAATTACGTAGACCTTCAATTGGTATCAAGAGCCATGGTTAGTTTGGTTTATTCTTGTTTTATTTCTTTTTGATTTTGGTGGGTTTTTTATTTAATCAAGCTTTTATATTAAAAAGTTTGTGTTTTTTATGTTTCAAATCATAAAAAGTTTATATTTTTCATATAAAGTTTGTGTTTTTTATGTTTTAAAGCATAAAAAGTTTGTATTTTTATTGTTTTTAATCACAAATTTAATCACAAATTTCTATAAAAAGTTTGATTTACTTATTTTATATTAAAATCACAAATTTGTTAATCATCATTTTTCCATAAAAAGTTTGTTAATCTATCGAGTTTTATCAATTTCGAATTTTTTTTTATCAATTTTAGAATTTTTTTATTATTTATTTTATTGTCAAGTTTTTTGGTCCAACTGTTTTTTTGTTTACTGGGTTTTCTATTATCTTTTTTTTTTTTTTTTATATAACCATTCTTAATTTTTTTATTTTTTTTTATATAATCAGTTTTATCATTTTTTTTTTGGTTTGGTCGAATTGTCAAAACTGTCCAATATCTTTTTTCTGTCCAATTCATCGTCTCTCAGTCTCATCAAGTTTCGAACCTGGAAGTTCCGAATCAAACCCAGAAGTTCCGAATCAAACTCACAGTTCCGGACGAAAAAGTTCCGGACGAAAAAGTTCCGGACGAAGAAACTTCTGAACGAAATCTTCCAATTCGAAATCTTCCGAATCAAAATCTTCCGATTCGGAACTCTTCCGATTCGAAATCTTCCGAATCAAAATCTTCCGATTCGGAACTCTTCCGATTCGGAACTCTTCCGAACGAATGACTCTTCCGAACGAAGCATCCAAATTCAAACACAACGGGTCTTAAAACAAAACAAAACCCAAACCCAAACCTCTCACAACTCACAGACCCACCCTCGAAAACCCTCTCAACAACCAACACTCTCGACCCCCTCGACTCCCTCTCTCGACCCATTCCCAGACCCTCGTCTCACACCCCCTCCAGACTCACACACTCCAAAGCAAACACCCTCGACGAACACCCTCACAACCCAAATCAACACAAATCAACCCAACAACCTCGACTCACTCTCCTCCCTCGACACACCTTCAAAACCCTCACTCTCGCACCCTCTCGACCCAACACCCTCCCACAGACCCACGCTAAACCAAAAACAGCCTCGTCATACACACCCTCACCCACATCTCTCCCTCACTCACATCTCACATCCAACTCTAAACCCTCACTCTCGACACATCAAAACCCAAAACTCACACACTCAGAATACTCTCTACCCAACTCTCGTCTCTCGACTCATAACACACACAAACACACCCAAGACTCGATCAAGACTCTCGACCCTCACACCAGAAAGACGCTACAGAAGAGAGAGACAACAAATCAAAACAAAAAAATTAGAAAACCTACCCGAGACCTCAAATTCGAGATCTTGAAGACGAATCTACCTCTTGGGTTTGATTTTTTGGCATGATTATTTGACTATAAATCTCGTGGGATTCGTAGCAGGCCCTGATAACTGTGGGTTTGAATTTAGGTTGTTAGATTAGACGGAGATATAGTTGTTGTTTTTTTTTTTTTGAGAAGCCATTGATGAATCTCGTGGGAGAGAGAGAGATTAGATCGGTTATGGGAAAGTTTTGATATTTTAATGGGACGGAGAAACCAAAGTATGACTACCAACCATACACGTCTCCTCATCTCTTTATAACACGTCTCCTCAGATTTTTTTTTATAGTATTATTTTCCTCATTTTTATTTTAGTTAAGTAGATTGTGTACACGTTTTTTTTTTAAAAAGTAAACCATTACGTTTTTTTAGAATATATTACGTATATTTATATATTTTAGTATATTTATATATTTTAAAATTAATTATATTTATATATTTTTTAAAAAATTAATTTTAGTTAAGGCATTAAGTATATTTACATATTTTAAAATTAATTAAGTTTCTTTTCTGGCCGGATTTGAAGTCAAAACTACGAGTGAAAGTGACGGGATATATTTTTAGCAATTACGGATATTTGATCGGGTTTTATTCATAATCGTTTGAGCCGATAACAATTTTCGAGCCGAGTCGTATTGTTAAAACCCGACAACAACAACATCCACATCATTTTTTCTTTATCTTTCCTCGATTTTCAATGGATTCGTTCAATTCGACACTTAAAGAGGGAGATTTGCATCGAATGCAAGACAAAGTTAGAGAAAGTGGTATAAATTCATTTCAATTGCTTCAATATCATCTTGTTACTCTTTCACGGCTTCAAGGAGGAAGCGAATTTGTGACAATCTTTGGTCAAGATCGTCATATATTCATGGAATCAATGTTCACCATCTTGACCCAACTAGCAGAGCAATTCAACAATGAAAACTTTAATCACTCTGCATCGGCACTTGCTTATAAGGCTCTTGTGACACAACTCACGCCTTTCCTCCAATTCAATATCATCAAGTCTGAAAGTTCGATGCTTTGCCAATCATTTCTTCGAGATACACATACCGAGCTTCGAGTTTTTCGTGATACAATATTGAAACTCATGACCTCGGTCTCGTCTTCGATTTATGAAAGATCTCGACTTCAGCAAGGGTATGATAACGGAGTGCAAGACTCTTCGATGCAAGAGGAAACTGGTCATACGGTTGAAAACTTGGAGCCTATCGATGCCAAGAGCACGGAATCAGGAGGACAACATGATACCAGTGGCACGTCAGGGACTGTTCACGAGATCTCTTTTGCTGACACCTTACCCGTTTATGACGCAGCGCCTGCAAACATGGTACAATGTAATGTTGTTTATGATGTATATGCTGATGACATGCCGCATATTGAGCATTCTGAACCTAATTATGACAAACATGGGATGGAAAAGAGTGATAGAAATACCACTTCTGATTCATCCGATGTGAGTCATAATGGGGGAGAAAGTGTTCAAAATGCTATAGTACATCATGATAAATGCTTTACAACTGCCTTGTTAACTGATTCTGATTCCAAGATTAAAGAGCTCGAAACGATCGTAGCTCGGCAATCAAAAGATCTTGAGGATGCCAAACTTGAATTTTCTAAGAAAACGGATAAATTTGAAACATACTTTGAAAAACTTGAAAAGTCAAACGTTGTTCTTGAAAGAAAATTGGATCAAACTGTTCTAGATTCTAAAGCTGAAAAGGATAATCTTTTGAAACAAATTCAACTGCTTGAATCTAAGTTGGCATTCCAAGATAACGTGCTCAAAGAAAATGAAACATTAAAGGCTCAAGTACAGGAAAAGGTCTTTGCTATAGCCGCGTTGAAAAACGAGTTAAGGAAAAATAGAGGATCTAGTGTGGACACTAAGCTTGAAAAACCATCAATCTTGGGGAAACCGCCTACAAATCAGTTCGTCAGACAACCGATTGTCAGACAACCTACTGCATTTAGATCCGAGCGACCACAATCCTCGAGACCGCGGTTTGCCTCCCAAGTTGATTTGGGACATATTTCTAGAACAGTCACTCCACCAACTAGGCCTAATGTGACTAAATCAGTTTTAGCAAGACCTCATCACATGATTGCCCCTAGTTCCTCTAAGAATAGTTCAATGAACACGTCTAGAACTAGTTCAACTGATGTGCGCCATGATTTTGGTCAAAGGGAAGCTATTCAAAAGACACATGTAAGAGATAGCAATGTCCAACCTAGTCAGATGCCTTCTAGATTACCCAACACTGCTAATTGTAGCATGTCATCTCCTAGGAGCGTCGATCAATCATCTAGGAATTACTCGGACATTAAATATGCTACTTGTAAAACATGTAGAAAATGTGTCTTTATGGCAAATCATGACTCCTGTATTAAAAAATTGCTTAATGAGGTGAACTCCGTGCTAGACTTAAATCCCAGTGGGTTGCAAAAATCAAACCCGTTGGTAAAATGTGGCGCCCCACTGGTAGAACTTTCACTCTTGTAGGAAACGAGTGCCCTTTAACTAGGATAGTCTCTGATTCTACGAAGACTACCAGGGAGGAAATTGCAAAGGATGATACATCATTTAAGCCTGAACTTAAGATTTTCTATAAAAGGAAACGTTTGCCAACTAAGACAAGTGAATCATCCCTTCAGGCCACCTCTGACACAAGAACAGAAAACCGTGAACCCCTACGTGCTTCTAAAATAGATATCGCTAATCCATGCAAAAGTATACAAACTCCTAATGAGAATGCAGGTACCAAAGTTGATGTTCCAAAAGAACGAAGCGGTCCAATCGTTGTATACCGTTCAACTAAGGACACTCTCAGAGTTTGGTTGCTGAAGAAGCAGATATCAGAGAAACTAGTATCTCAGGGGATTCATGGTTAAAGCTTACAAGGACTTACAGTCACATAACAGACTGTAACTCGATCCTCAAAGAAAGGAAAGTTCATCCCGATGATGACTTATCCTAAAAACGAGAAATTCATTTTTCTCGGGCATGAGCTTATGTTAAAAACATTCCACGTTTTTAAGCTCATGCACAAGGACTTATAGTCACATCACAGACTATAACTCGTTCTTCAAATAAAGGAAAGTTTATCGCCGATGATAAACTTATCCTTACAACGTGAAATTAAGTTTTCTCGGGCATGAGCTAATAATAAAAACATTCGAAGTTTTTAAGCTCATGCACAATAACTTACAGTTAAATGTCAGACTGTAACTCGAAATTAAAATAAAGGAAAGATTATCTTTTATGATAACTTATCCTCTTAACGAGAAATTCACCTTTCTCGGTCATGAGCTTGTATTAAAACATTCGAAGTTTTAAGCTCAGACAGGAAAGTGTATCTTTTAAATAAGAGAACTTTTCCTCGTAATGAGAAATTAACCTTTCTCGGTCATGAGCTTTCCGTTAAAACAGTCAAAGTTTTCAAGCTCATGAACACGACTTCTAAGTAAATTTCAGCTTAGGACTCGTTCTTCAGATAAAAGGAAAGTTTATCGCCGATGATAAACTTATCCTTAACAACGGGAAGTTTACAACTTTTCGGACTTGAGCTCGTTTTGTAAGATATTCAACATCTTAAGCTCAAGTAATTGGTTTTCAAAACTTTGAACACAATTTTTCGAGAATTTCTCAAAAGGTTTTTCTAAATCTTTCAAAATTGTGTGTTAAAAAATGTTTTGATAAAAAGAGCATATCTTCTGGAATCGATAATATTTACGAACCTAGAAATGTCATTCAATAATGACACGGGGTTGTAAATAAAGTTCGAGTAGAAGTTCAAACTTTTAAAACATGCTCAAAATGGTTTGCTATTATTTCCTATAGTAACCCGCTTTTCACATTGAAGTCAAGCATTTCACCGGAAAGCTTTGACTTCAAAATCCGAAGTTATCAACTCCACAATCCAAAGTTAGTTGCAATTGATATCTACATACTCGACGATGCGACTACTCAAACGGTGACTACAGCTCTTTCAATAGAACACGGGTCAACAATTGAGGGGGAGCAATTGTCCAGCATTCAGAATCCTTGATGCCGAAAGTGCCAAGTTCACATATTGGTGTTAAGACAACGATATCAATCATACACATGGAGTCAAGAGATAACTTCAGAAGTTACGAGGAAGACCAACATTCGTGAACAAGAACCATGTGCTTCTTTCATATGATGTTCTCCATCATTCAGGTCCAACCTCGTAAATTGCTAATCTTGTGAATTCATTATCATATATGATCTTTGCACGTGATAAATACCTTACACTTGTGTTTAAAAGGTATTTAATTTACGTTTCAAGTACACCCTCATTAATTTGAGGGGGAGCTTGTGTAATTCATGAAGATAATTGGATTCGCATTTTTCTTCCCAAAATTTTCTTAAAATGCTATTAAATCAATTGATATTAAAAACATCGATTGGGTTAATATTTTTAATATGGGGGAGAAAATGTGATTTAATATGGGATATGATCAATCATAAATGGTTTGACTTAAAGTGATAGCTCATCCCGACATGTGCAAAATGTTTTCGGATATCGTGGCATATGTTAAGGGGGAGCAAAATGGATTTGCACTTCAAAATGGATTTCATGGTGACATACACTTACCCAAAACATCTCTATTCACGACGGTGAAGATTGTGGTGACATAAGGATGGTAGGATAGGTTAAAGTCCAATGATTTCTCTAGAACCGGAGGAATCTTCCCAAGGACATTCCATAGCTAGAAATAGTAATCCTTAGGAAAGATGGAGAAAGATTGTGAACGTAGCTGAATGCCGACCAAGTACTTAAGTTAGCACTGGAACAATCACAACAAGGTGCTAGTTATGACGTATTGGTAAGAATTGAAGGGGTTGAAGAATGAAAAAGAATTGTAAAGATAAAGGGTGTAAAGAAAGAAGCCCTCCTTACAACTTTAGGCAGAAACCGGGTCAATACATATGCTATTGAGATCATTTTTGTTAATGATTCTCGATATTGAAGAAAGACATCATGGACCCAGTGATGCAATGCACAACCCTTCCCAGCTAACTCAAATATCTCTCAAAAGGTATTTGTTTTAATCACACGGAGATCAACACGTTATCTATTGATTTATTCACTCCGAATAAATTGGTATTGAAAAGGTGGCACTCCTCTCCAGCCTCCGATCACTAAAAATCCAAAATGCACGATCGAGTCTAGAGCCATTTGAGATCATAAAATATCTCATTAGGACACACTTTCATTATTCCTTGCTTCTTCACTCACTGTGAAAAGTAAGAAAGATCTTAAGAGTCCTACGCAAAATCTTCATGATCTTGCCTGAACATCCGAGTAATACGAAAGTATTTACAATGAAGATGGAAATCCTTCTTGAGCGAATATCAAAAAGCTCATGGTAGGTGACTTGTGCGATTCTTTATGAATCAAACTTGTGATAACTGGAAAGCAACAGTGGTTTAATTCTTAAATGAATTTAAACACGTTCCAGGCCTCTACGCAATATCTTAATGATCTTGCCAGAACATTCAGAGTAATACTATTAAGTATTTACAGTGACGAATGGAAATCCTTCTAGTGTTAACATCAAACAGCACTTGGTAGGTAACTTGCAAGATTCTTTATGAATCAAGCTAGTGACAACTGGAAAGCAACGATGGTGCGGTTCTTAATTGAACTTCACTTGTTCCAGGAACATGAATTGACGGCTTCAAATCATGCGGATAATATTATCCAAATGATTCACTCTTTAGGTTCGCAGTCAGCTTTGGACGGTCGAGTAAAGAGAACGGGTTTACCCGCGAAATCTTGTCAAGGAGGTTCTTTATTGAAACTACCTGCCACAAGTACAATATTTAATATCGTCCAACGGTCTTCACCGACCGGAGGTAAAATGCTACCGAATTAGAATGAAGTGTTCAAGGCCATTTCATCTGTGTATATTGTTTGTTGCTAACTGTCTTATGTAGCGTAACAAGAAGGTGGCATTGCGGTGTACAATCCAGAAGAAGTCGTCACCACATGCTTATACTACATACAATTAGTACTTCAACAAATTCAAGAAAGCCTGAAGGTCAAGTCTTCCGCTGTATCAAACTCTGAAGCTTTCAAGAATTTAAAAGTATAAGTATGTGGAACATGAAGTCACAAAGAGGCAAATATCACAAGTGAAGAATGCACAAGGTCAAGGCAAGGAAACATGCTCAAGACTAAAGTCAAAGATCACATCAAGCATATTCACAAGAACAAGATCGTAGACTCAAGCATAGATGCTAGGTTTAAGATTTTGTAAAAAGATGTGACCTCCCTTAGGGGGAGATTGTTGGAAATACGTTTTTCCCAATAAAGTCTCGGTCACATCTTAGTTAGCATAGATCACGAGATATAGACTATTTAGAACTTTGTAACTTGGAGCGACCTCCCTTAGGGGGAGATTGTTGGAAATACGTTTTACGTATTTATGAAGGATCGGTCGCTCCAACGATAATTATGTAATGGGCTCGTGATCTATTTATCTTATGTATAGTCCATATAGCCCACATGTAGGGTGGGCTATATATATCCCCTCCTAGCATGTTAGGAGGGGTTGTTGATTGTCATTTTTTCACTTAATCATTATTCCCTTTTTACTTTCTCTCTCTAACTCTCTCCCTTCTCTCCTTTCTCTCTCTAATCCCTCATCTCCTTCCTTCATCTTCTTCTTTATTTATCAATCAATCAACCATATTAATCCATCAAATCCATCACTATAGAATAGGCCATTAATTACGTAGACCTTCAACTTTGTAAATTATTTGAAAATGTTTGTGTATTAACGTGAACAATTCTTTTCAATTGAATTATTTAGCAAAATGATTACAATTTCACTAAGCTTTTACTAATATAAATATACAAATGATAGATAATTTCAGTAAGCTTTACATATACAAATGTGTAATATATAACATAGATAGAAATATTTTTAGTTGTTGTACAATAAGAATATATGTTTGTACTTGTAAATAATTGTGTGTATTAATTATATATTAATTATTGTTATATTATTTTTATTATGAAGTATGTATTAACTATTATGTACTAATTTGATTATTGATTATTATGTATTATATCGTATTAATATCAGAATTAAATTTTGAAAACTTAAGTATTACTATTTTAATTTTTAAGTTTGTTTTAGTCGTACATAATGTATTAAAAGATTTAAGTTGAATTTTTAAGTTTCCTTTAATAAAAAACCAAAATGCTAGTTATGATACATAAACAAATGTGTAATATGTATTATAGATAGGTATGTTTTTATTTGTTGTACAACAAGAATATATGATTGTACTTTTCTATTAATTGGGTGGTATTAATTATATATTAATTAATGTTATATTATTTTTATTCTGAAATATGTATTAACTATTATGTATTAATTTAAGTATTGATTATTAAGTATTAATTAGTATTAATATAAGCATTAAATTTTAAAAACTTAAGTAGTATTATTTTAATTTTTAAACATGTTTTAGTTTTACATAATGTATTAAAAGTTATAAGTTGAATTTTTAAAATTCTATTAATAAAATGCCAAAATGCTTTGTATGTAGTTATGATACATATACAAATGTGTAATATGTAGTATAAATAGATATGTTTTTAGTTGTTATACAATAAGAATATATGATTGTATTTATAAATAACTGGGTATATTAGTTATATTTTAATTATATATTAATTAATGTTATATTAATTTTATATTGAAATATGTATAACTATTATGTATTAATTTGAGTATTGATTATTATGTATTAATTAGTATTAATGTAAGCATTAAATTTTAAAAAATTATGTATTAAGTAGTATTACTAAGCATTAAATTTTGAAAACTTAAGTATTACTATTTTAATTTTTAATCTTTTTTTAGTTGTACATAATGTAATGTAAGTTGAATTTTAAAGTTTTTATTAATAAAAATTCAAAATGCTTTATATGTAGTTATGATATATATACAAATGTGTAATATGTAGTATAGATAGATATATTTTTAGTTGTTGTACAATAAGAATATATACGATTGTACTTTTAATTAATTGGGTGTATTAATCATATATTAATCAATGTTATATTATTTTTATTTTGAAGTATGTATTAACTATTATGTACTAATTTGAGTATTGATTATTATGTATTAATTAGTACAATATTAATATAAGAATTAAATTTTGAAAACTTAAGTATTACTATTTCAATTTTTAAGCTTATTTTAGTTCTACATAATGTGTCAAAAGATGTAAGTTGAATTTTCAAGTTTCCATTAATAAAAAGGCAAAATGCTTTATATAGTTATGATTATGATATAAAGGGTTTTTGGATGTTTAGGTTACTCAACATTCACATTTTGTTTATTTAAGTTAACTACTTTTTTGAGACTTTGGGTTACCAAACTATGGAAACCGGGTAATGTTAATACCAAAGTATGACGAACTGTTTGTTAGTGTTAGCAACCGGTTGCAACTGCCAGCGTGACAATATACTTTTCTAAATAAGTTACTAAACTTTGTAAATTTGTTCACATAAGTTACTAAACTTTGAAATTTTTTAGACTTGGATTTTTATACATCTTTAATATACATAGTTTTATACAGGTTTTTATACACATATTTGTCTACATATTTTTATATATACATTTTGATGTGCGGAGATAAGTATATGTGATAATTTGAGATTACATTATAGGGTAAATTAGAAAATTACCTTTAGGAAAAAGTAATAGACTAATATTACCAATGACGAATCAATTAAACACGTGAGCGAATCAAGTTCTTTGTACACGAAGATCTTATGAATTTGAGACGTTTTGCTTTGATTTGGACAATTGATTATTGGTTTTCGGTTTTTAAACTACAATTAAAATCTACCAATTTTAAGCTATTTAATTTTATCCTAAAGTGCATGAATCGTTAACCCCGCTATATTTAAATCTAAAACAAACAATTATTTACTTAAAAATAAACACTATTTAAAATTTAATCTATTTAAAAATCTAATTAAACTTTTTAAAACTAATTTACTTTATAAAAAAAAAACTTTAAACAAATCTATTTAAAAACCATTTTTATTAAAATCTATTTATAAAATTTAACTAATAAAAACATTTTTATATTTTATTTTTATTTATTATTTATTTTATTTTGAAACTAATTTTATTTAAAAACTAAAAATTTACTATAATAAAAAATTTGATAACTAATTATCCAAAATTGTAAAACTAATGAAAACAAGTATAAAGTCAAAATTCTACCAAAATTCAGTCTTACTATATTAATTAAATAACTGGAGATAAAATCAAAAGAGCATGAAGCATAGATGGCTATCACGCTATGCCTGTGACCAGGAGGTCACAGGTTCGAGTCCTGATGTGGACACATTTTTGTTATTATTTTTTTAATGCTGCGAAATTAATAAAGGGTTCACAAGAGTGAACTTTTGGAGCTGCAGTAACTTAGACAGCTTTAGAGATTATTATTAAGCTACTTGATCAGCTTGATCTGATAGCTAAAGCTAAATAACAAATCAAAATAACAATAACAAGTTTAGCAAACAAACTCAGCAAACAAATTTAAGAACTTAACTAAATCAATTATCAGCAATCAAAATAACAAGAACAAGAACAAGAATGAACCCTTCACAAATTCAGCATACAAACTGGAGATCAAATGAACAGACATCAAAGTAACCGAATCAAAACAGATAGAAATATCTAAGACCCTAACTTAATCAATTCTCAATTTAAGCAGACTGAATGATTGAATTAAATAAATCAGTCAAATGAGCAACACAGCAAAGCTTAACTAATTTCAGCTAATAAGAAACTTGCCAATGCATAAATCAGATACACAAACCTGAACATTTAACTCATATAAAAAAACAATACGTCTAGCAGAGATAATAGCAAAAGAAATTCACATGCAGATTCAATTCAACCCAGATTTAATTACAGAACCTGCATAATAGACTTAACATCCACAGATTCACACCATTCTCCAAACAAATTATCAGCTAAACAGATCAGTTAAACTCAGCAAATGAATCGCATAATAAAACTCTCATATTATTAATTATACCCAAATCCTTTTTGAAACATGGTATCAGACTTACTTATTTCTCAAAATCAGATAAAAAGAACTTAACTATAAACAGATTATCCGAATTTTAAACTAACATTCAGTCATTAGACATATCAAAATATTAATCAGACAAACAAATTTTATCAGGAAAATTAACAGTTAAAATCAAAATTTTTCACACTTTAAACTAAATAACATAAACTTTTAATCAAGATTAATCTAAAAGAAAAACATGAATATTAATATGAAATCAAACCTTCTGAAGCAACCATTGGGAAGAAGTGAGGCGCTGAGCCTACTTAACTAACTGAACTGATACCACCTTCCACCATTCATCGAACCACCATGACCATCACCATTCGAACCGAACAGATATTTTAATAGTTTAATCAATAGACTAAACTTTTATCCCTTATTTCATCCAATATTCTTAATAAGCTATTATTTTTCAGCTTATAAAAATATCACAACAGTTATAATATACCATTTAGATTCAGTTAAGCAACCACGAAAAAAAAAACAATAAATTAAAAGTGATTAAAACTGAAAATAAAACTTTTATTAAATCAAATCTCCATTACAACTTTTAAAAGAGAGATTACAATTCCTAAACCTAAATTATCATTATAACATTAAAATAAAAGAAGGGATGAAAAATACAAGTAAATTGGGGGGGGGGGGGGTTATAGCCATCCCCAAGGCTGCTGATGAGGAAATATCCGAATATTCTTGGTAGATTCCTTTCGATTTTCAGCCTTTGATCTTTATTCTCTCTCTCTCTCTTGATTGATCGGATGGTGGAAGATCACACACTAGCACACGGATTGCCAACGTGGCATCCGTGTGTTAGTTGTGTTTCTTTTCTGCTCTCTGATTGGATAATAAGGATTGGTGAGGTGTCAAATCCAGTAGAAAATCGCCACGTATCCTCGCCTTACCATACCCTCTCTTCCTAAAACCATGGGGTTTTCATTCCCACACGTATGAATTAAACGTGTGCATAAAAAGCCCCATGTTAAATTGTGATTTATTGAATTAAGATTGGGTGAATAGTAACTAGGGTTACTGGTTTTGTTATGGTGAAGAAGAAAGATGACATAGAAACTATCGAACAAATTATTTAATGTGTGTGTGGAAAAGTGAAGAAAACGTGTGAGGTTTATAACGTGTATGGGGGGTCGGTTTTAATTATTTAATGGATGAAATGAGTGGACAAGTTTATTTATTTGTGTTGGTGGAAAGTTTGACCGAAAATGGATAATTGTGAGTGAGAGTAACGTGTTTACATGATAGATAGAAACAAGTAAACCCTAAAGCCCAATAAAACCTTTCTTCATTCGTTCCATTTACTTCCATATTGGGCCTTTTGAATTTGGGCCCAGATAACAAAAACCCATCCGTCTAATAAACTTACAACTTGGGCCTAGATTTGGGCTTGTTCAAGAGTTATTCATTTTATGTCCAATATTGGTCTTTTAAGCCCAAATGCTCCAATGTGGGACCCACTTGGCCCGTTTTCTTGACAAATGATTAAATCCTCTAAAGTCGAGCTCGATTTTGGCTTCTTTGATCTTTATCTTCAAACTCGTGTCGATATTTGCCGGTTTTTGCGATCTTGGTACCTACACACATGAAAACAAGAAATACACATATACAAGGCATATTTGATACATTTCATGCATAATTTCATTGTTATAAGATACAAATGATATGAGTATTTAAGCTCATATCACATTTTTATACATGATTTTATACAAGTTTGTCAATTGTTGACCTGACATGAAACAGAACATGAAACCACAAAAAGTAAAAAGTTTGGGTTGAGTGAAATACACTTTGATCAGGTTTGGGTTAATTCATCTCGCGCGTTTATGAAACAAGTCAGGTTCGGGTTGAGAATAAATTATACAAACGTTTTGTAAAACCCGCATTTTTAAAATACGAAAATTTGAATAAAGTACGATATTTGAACATTTTATAAAATTTGAACTTTATGTAGATTAAATAGTAGAGATTTATTTTAGTTTATTTAATTCAAATTAAGGTATGGTTTAATTATTTCACAAGTATTAAATAAATAAGACTTACACTATGAAACCTTTTAATTAAATTTTTATATAACCTATAGTTTTAAATGAAGACAAAGATATAAATGAACATTCTTAGACTTATGTATATAAAGATTTTAAACCTTATGTTATATTATTTAAAAAGTACACACTTTTGTTACATGTACATGTTTATGTAAGACTTTTAAAGATGGGAAAGAAATGTGTGAAATTAATGTGTAATTATACCATTAAAACCAATTTGAAACACCCCCTATTTTGACCCAAAATACAATAAAAATATGAAGAAAATTGGAAGGTTTTTATGAATTTTAAAGGTGTTTAACACCATAAGTTATGGCATAAGTTTTAAGTTTGAAAAGATAGTTAATGGTCTTCCTTAATTCAAGATTTTAACAAATATAGAACACCTTATATAAAGGACCCTATGGTTGGCCTAAACACACACACACATAAATAATTTACTTAGCCAAAACTCTACCAAAATCTCCTCTCATCTCCATTGTTAAGAAAACCTTAAAATCTTAAGGTTGTTCTTGATCTTTTTCGTCTTTAATCCTCCATTCTTGTTACTTTGTGTGTATAGTGATTACCGTATCATTATACATATTCTATGTAAGTTCTTATGATCCTTGTGTCACCTATATGGCTTTCATAATTTTGATTTGGTAATAAACATGATTTCTAGGGTTTATAACCTTAAAAATGTGTTTTTTGGTGATTTAATACCTTAAAAACCATTTCGTATGTTATATCTATTTAGATCAGCCCTAATACTGTTCTAATGAGGTTATTATATGTTTTTCATAAAGATCTAGAGGTCCTGCAATGATTAGATCACTAAACCGGCTAATACGAAGTTATGACCAAAGGCTGTCCGGTTTTTGGGTCATCTTGTAAGGTCTATAACACAAGTTTCATAATACCCTTTTGAAAGTTTGTTAAGCCTAAAAACATCTACATCAAATCTAATTTTCATAACTGGTCTTTAATTATCTTGAAAGGTTCGGGAACTATGTCTACCATTCGGATCTTTGAAAACAGTCATTAAAAAATAGAAAATAGGTCAACTTGTAAGAGCTATAACTTGGGCTCCGGGATACCTTTTTAAGTGAATCCGGAGTCTAAAACCATCTACTTCGAATGTATATTTTAAATATGGACTTTAATCTGTTTGTAATATTTTGTAAAATGGAATGACAGTCGGATCTATAAAAGCAGTCCATAAATGATGGGTTTTGGGGTAATGGATAATTAAGGTTTTATAATCACCAAATCATAAAAACTTGTAACATATTATAAATGATCAGTATGTAAGACATTATTATATGTATGTTGTAGCCTCGGTGACATGGGAATATGACTTGTTTCTTGTGTACTATCATTTGATTTGTTTGTGAATTTAAGGTACAGATATTCAGTTCTTTAATAAGAACACTCTTTTACTCTTTTGTATACTACTCCATTATATAAATCCCTATGCCATTGCTATGTTCCCATATCCTTGTTTGTTGTTTTCATAAGATCCTTAATCTCCCTTTTGCCTTGTTATCATCCCTTTGTTGATATGCCTTAATATGTTCCCCATTTGATCACTTAAATTATATACTTGATATGCCTTTGAAATGAACCCCTTACGCCCGAGCCATACTTTGTTTTCAAGTCATGGGGATACCATGACCATGTCATCTGATGCACGGATGGCATGACATCATCTGGGGCGGGGTGATTAGATCCCGATATTCCCTTTTTATACGTATAATTAAATGAGATATTATGAGTACGGGTGTTAGTCATAAACTAGTGCACATACTATTAACTTTGTTTTGCAGGGAGAGTATGGATGAATCCTAGGTTTTTGTTTGGTAAATGTAATTTGATTTGATGTGATTGGTTGGTGTGTTTTATACACTCCATCACCTTGGTACATAGGAGTCACGCCTTTGTACACTTATATGATTATTTAATTGATTTGGTTATGTGATTTGTTATGTAAGCTCGTGGGAATCCCTTTACCTTTCATTTGTCTTCTTATTAATCCATATATTCATTCTTATATTATGTCTTGTCATATCCGCAATGTCGTTATCTTCTTTACCTTAAACCATTTATGTTATATCCGTTCACTGGGCGTTTTGGTTAGCCGTTTTATTTTCCATGCGGGAGGTATTAAGCGGGAGACCGAGCTACGAGAGTATGGGCTTACCTAGAGTCACCCGAGAGTTTAATAAATTTTATGTCTTCTTAATGATTTAATACTTTTGCAAATTGGACCCCGTTTGTTTTGGGGATTTATGTTCTTAATATATTACTTTGAGTATTTTGGATTTTAATAAAAGTTTCTTTTTAGCTTTTTTAAAATATGATGTATCTGATGTGACACCATAGTAGTAGCATTTTGTCTCTTTTCAGAACGAGTGATAGGTGTGTAAACACCCATCTTTTCTACCACTTAATTACAATAATAACCGGACCAAAACGTGTATTTTATGTCTTTTATGTCAGAATTATGCGTGGTTTGTGTTTTTGTTGTACTTTAGGATGAAATTATGAAAAATGGAGAAAACACGAGAATTCACGGGCATTTACGGCTTTTATTGAAGAAAAAGATGAAAGACGGAGTTGAGAAGTCAAGAGTGGAAAAAGAACGGAAGTCCAAGACCAATTCTGAAGATTTATCGAAGAAAAAGTCAAAAGACGGAAGTTTATCAAAAGCCGAGAAACTCAAGTCTATTTTATTGAAGAAATTAAAGACGAGTTCAAAAGATATCCCGAGCCACAAGTCCTTAAAGTCCAAACTTAAAAGAAAGATGAGAAGAAAAGGACTAATGACGCAATTAATGAAGATTAAATGAAGGAAGGACTTAATCTTGCAATTAACAAGAAATGAAGAAGGGGAGGAAGCTTCCTTAATCCTCCCCTATAAATAGTTAGGATTTGTTAATCATTTTTTGTTGTTGGCTAACTTGACAAATTAGCTCTTCCACATTTATTTTATGCACATTTAAATACTTGTCATTTAATTACCTTGTCTTGCACCTTAATTACCATTTAATTCAAGTAAGTTTTTCTTTTTAATTATTGTTAAGCTTTATCTTTATTTTGTTAATCTCATTCTTCCTTTCTTAATCTTTGTGTTGATTTGTTTATGTTCATGTTCTTAATTTTTTGTTGATTTATTTAAGTGGGTTTTGATTATTTTGATTAAGTTTTGTGAGTTTGATTGATTTGGATTGATTGTTTATGCTTAATAGTTGTTTATTTGTTTGTTTGATCTAATCTTGTGTTTGATTTCGCTTAGTTTTTGTTTGATCCGTACTTATTTTTCATTCCTAGTTCTTCGTTATATTGTTTCTGTTAATTCCCAGATCGAGCCCAGAAACTTTCCGAATAGAGGTTTCCCATTTATGCTTTATTCGGAATTTTAGATATTCCGAATAAGGGTTTAGCGTTTGTGTCTTATGCGGAATATTCTACATTCCGAATAGGCTGGACTTTCCGAATTGGTGACAGGATTCCGAATAGACCAAACATTCCGAGTGGACCACTTATTCCGAATAGGGCGATTTTCCGCATAGGCTGGACTTTCCGAATAGACTGAATATTCCGAGTAGGACTTTATTCCGAGTAGGGACAGATATTCCGAATAGAGGATTATTCCGCATAGGAGGTTTATTCCGCATAGGGTCAGTCTTTCCGAATAGACAAAATATTCCGAGTAGGGTGATATTCCGAATAGGTGACAGACATTCCGAATAGCCTTTTATTCCGAATAAGAGTTTATTCCGGATAGGGTTATTTTCAGTTTCTTTATCTTAAGTTTTTGCCTTTTAAATTCTAGCTCTATTTTTCCCGCCTTTTTACTTAATCTCACTTTAAGTTTATTGCCTTAGTTTAAGATTTAGTTTTAGTTGCGTTTTAAGTTTGCCTTAGTTAGATTTAAGTTTGCGTTATTCACCTTTATTTCCCTTAGTTTTAGTCGCACTTTAAATACTTGCACTATTTTTTTTAATTAGACTTAGATTTACTTTAATTGCACTTTTACTTTAATTGTTTTGCATCTTTTATTTTCAACACTACAACGACACATCTTTGTTCTACCAAAGTTCAACTGAGTCACACATTAAACAATAAGTTGTTCAATTCGAAGAGACATACTTTAACGAACTTAATTTTTAACCCGAGTAAAAACGAGTTATCAAATGGCGCCGCTGCCGGCTCTTTTCGTAACGATCAACAGTTTTTTGTGAGAGACACGTTGCTTTTTGGGACCCGTTCACTTGTGAACGTTATTTTTCTTGCATAAAAAATTCATAAAAACCATAAAAATTAAAAATTTCAAAAATCCAAAATTTTTTTTATCTTTATTGTGTATATATATTGTCTTTGTGTTTGGTTTTGTTTTCTTTTGCATTTTCAGGTGTATGCGTACTAGATCTTCTAATTATCAAGAGCCCGAGCCTCAAGAAGATTTAGATATGGCAGGTGTTAACAACAATAATCAACTACCGCACCTCAATAATAATAATAATAACAACAATGCTCTTCCACAACCCGATCTTCGGACCATGGAGGAACTTTGTCAACCAACAATGTTTGGACGAGGAGGACCGATTGCGCCGATGCAAATCAACGCTCCTGAGTTTTCGTTGAAGCACCACATGATTCAGCAAGTACAAACAAACCCATTTAGAGGATTGCCTGATGATGATGCCAACAAACACCTCGACAAGTTCATTACAATCACCCAAAGCATGAAGTTGCCTGGTGCCACAATGGATGTTCTCCGCCTACAACTCTTCCCGCATACTTTATCACATCATGCCGAGAAATGGTTTGATCGTCTCCCGAAGAATTCTATTCACACTTGGGATGACATGACTCAACGCTTTTTATCGCGCTACTTTCCAGCATCCATGGTCACAAGCCTTCGCAATCAGATCAGCGGTTTCATGCAAGATCCCGATGAATCTCTTTTTGATGCATGGGAGAGATATAATGTCTTGATCGACCGTTGTCCAAACCACAACATGCTTCTGGTCACCTTGATCGATACTTTCTACAACGGATTGACTTTTCGAGATCGTGATACGATCAATGCAGCCGCCGGTGGCACATTCATGAAAAGGAGACCCGAGGAGTGTAGAGAGTTAATTGAAAACATGACTACTCATCATAAAAACTGGGATTCCTCTGCTTCTTCTAGAAACAACACGAGAGTCAATGTTTCTTCTACCTCAGCAAACCCTGAGATGACCGAACTCACCCGCATGATGGCTGAAATGAGCAAAAGTATTACGCTTCTCGCTTCAAATCAACAACAACAACAAGTTAAAGCGGTTGCTAATCCTTGTGAAACATGTGGCGGTCCTCACTCATACACCGATTGTCCTTCGACACAAGGAAATCCGGAAAATGTGTATGCTGCTTACGGTAATTATTCACCGGAAAATTACCAAGCTAGACAACAAGGGGATAGAAATCTGCTGAGCTACCGTTCAAACAATTACCTTTCACCCGGTTTTTCTCCTCAAAACCAAAATCCCGCCAACAACTACAATAGAAGCAACCAAATCCCACCTCGTGCTTCTAACCCTTATCAACCACCCACCCAACAACACCCACCCATTAATCCCGATGTTGACACAATCATGAGAACTCAAGGTGAGCAAATCAAGAATCTACAGAGCCAAATAATCAATTTGAAAGGAGATATCTTGAAGCAAGGTAACGACATCCGAACCGAGGTTCGTGATAATCTTCAATCCTCTTTCATCACTCAAACAACTGAATTGAAGAATCTGTTGGCTAGTTTCTTGCCCGAAGCTCAACCTTCTTCTTCTTCTGGTTCTCTACCTTCAAACACCGTCACCAATCCGCGAGCTAATGTGCGTGCTATAACTACGCGTAGTGGAATTACCATTGTCAATCCACCTGATTCACCACCATTATCTACACCTCCTCCACCACCATGTACCCCTACTCCTCTTACACTTAGTGATAGTACACCATTACCGTCTCCGCCTCGTCATGACGATGTAACTCGGAAGAACCCTTCAACATCACAACCTTCACTAACTACACCTCCACCCAATCCTTATCAACCCAGAATCCCATACCCTTCTCGCATAGGCAAGACCAACGAGCTAACCAAGAATGACTGTAATGTAATGAAATATGTGGATATGCTATCTAAAATGACCATCAACATTAGCCTTGTTGAAGCACTTTGCCACATGCCGAAATTCGTCAAAGCATTCAAGGAATTGCTTAGCAAGAAGGAGAAGCTCATTGAACTCGCCAACACACGCTTAAATGAAAACTGCTCTGCAGTTCTTCTTAGAGAACTTCCGGAAAAGCTTGGAGATCCCGGTCGTTTTGTGTTGCCTTGCGTGTTCAACAAAACTAAAGAATTTACTGCCCTTGCCGATCTCGGGGCCAGTATTAATTTGATGCCACTGAGTGTTTGGAAAACACTATCATTGCCCGACCTCATTCCAACAAAGATGACTCTCGAACTTGCAAACCGCACTCTCGCTTACCCCGTTGGTATAGCCGAAGATGTATTTCTTAAAATTGGCACATTTACCTTCCCGGTTGACTTCGTCGTCGTTGATTATGAAATGGACCCTCGTATTCCTTTAATACTTGGTCGGCCATTCTTGAGAACCGGACGTGCTTTAATAGATGTGGCCGAAGGTGAGTTAATATTACGAGTCGGGGATGATTCTAAAGTTTTTAAAATGGGGAAGCTTACAGGAAAATCCTTTGGAGGCCGAGAATCAGTGAATATGATAAATGTGCTCGATGACTTTACCGTCTATGACAATCCTCTATTCGAGTCTTCCACTGATAATCCACTCTTTGAAGATGATGTGGATGATTCTCACTCTACTTTGGACGCTTCTCCCATTTTTGATTCACCACCGGTCTTTGATGCTTATGATGATGTTCTAGCTCAGACTCGGATGATTTTGATTGTACTTCTGAGTATCCCGAGCTGCCCACATTCGATGATTTTGATGAGGCCGATACTCTTTCGAGCGATTCTTCACATGATGAAGATCCTCCACCATCACTCGATCCTACTTTGGACGATTACTCATTCGAGGAAGATTTCTCTGAATTTCTCAACACATACTTCCCTCATGAGAGTGATGCACCTCCTTTGGACTTTGAAGATTATCGTCTTGATGCTACTTTGGATTTGAAGAACATTTTGTCCAAGGAGAAGAAACCGGTTGACACCGAAATCCGTTGCACGTATGATTTAACACCTCTTTATCCCACTTCTGAGGACGAGGTTGTGCTTCTTTGCGGATCTTCTTCACACTCGGCTGAGCCAGAGTGTTATTTTCCCTTAAAGGAAAAGGTGTTCGATCCCGGTATTGAAGTCTTTAAGCCATCTCAGTATCCACCTGATGAAATAAAAGGAAAAATCTTTGGAAATTTTGAAGACATGCTTGCACCGCTTCATACTTGCTCCCACCATGCTCCATCACTGCTTAAGGGAACCCTACCACTTCTCTTTTGGCTTGCCTTGTTCTCCTTAAGCTCGTGCTTATTGATGGATGAAAACCATGTCTTTGATCCTGGTGGATTTGTTTCATGCTACTTCCGTTGATGATCAAGGTCGAGTCAGGCTCACGACTCGCTTAACAAAAACCAAGCGCTTATTGGGAGGCAACCCATGCATCTATCTTTTCGCTTTCTTTACCATAAGTGTAGGGGGGACCCTTTGGACTGCTATTTCCTCTCCTCACTTCTTAATCAGGGATTCGAGCTTCACTGATCCACTCTTGATGATTCTTGACGACCCGTAATTCCGTGTTCTACTTCTTCCCGGTTCTATCCTAAACTCTTTTCGATTCACTATTTTTATATCTTCTCAATATTAAAATAGGAATCTCTTTAGTTGTCTTTTCCTTAGCGAGATTTAAACAAAGTGCACAATGTCCTAAGTGTAGGGGAGTTTACTCCCACATGCTTAAACATTGAGGACAATGTTTATCTTAAGTGTAGGGGGGACTTCTATCGAAGTTAAGTGGTCTTTTCCTTGTATTTGTCCTCATTTTAACCGGACAATCAATTTTTCGACATTTTTCAAAATTTTTGATCTATTTTGGCCTATTAGTTTTTCCCTTTTGTATAGTTATTTTCTTTCTTTGCTAGAATAAGTCTTTGAATAAGTGGTTTTAATGTTCAAACGTTGTGAATCTTTTGACTCAATCCGAGTTTACTCCAGCTAATATCCTTAACGTGTTTAAGTCAAGTTTTGCTAGGCTTTTATATAGGGAGCTATAAAACGCGAAAGTCTTAACTCTCACGGGTTAAGAACAAGAACTTTTCGCAAGTTCCTATAATTGATCCTAGAGAGTCGTTTATCAAGGGAACTTTAAGATGCGATTTCCAAACTTGAAAAAGTCTAAGAATTTGCAAGATCCTATAGGCGACTCGAAAACCCAAAACTTTGATTTAATAGGCTAAGTATCCACGAGTCTCATTACTTGAGATTTTAAACTGTGGAGAACGAGAGATGATAGAGCCAATTATAAGTTCGGTATTCTTTCATGAATTTATGTGAGTTAATTATGAGCCTATTCTCCCATCGCTTGCTAATAATTTATTTGCTAATAAACAAGGTTGTACGATTTGAAAAGTTACTTAGCTTCTAGCCCCAGATCGTTTAAAAGTTGCTCGGTAATGACGAGAGTTCATAGCCAAGGCATAACTTATGAAGCGGGGCACGAAGATTGGCGAGTCCGAAAAGGCCCTAACAAGGCATGAGGGCTATGTTTTGTTGCTAAAGATCCCAAGTGATGTGAAGAAGCATTTATCGAAAATCAATATGAAGGATCGAGACACACGACGTTAAGCAAAACTCCCCAAAAGTCATGGAGAAGTGTATCCGAAAAGACCCTAACAAGGTATGAGGATAAATAGATCCAAGTCAATAAAGGAGGCGGATCGTTGTATATCAAAATCCAAAATAAAGATTGGAGAAAAATGAAGAAGTCGTGGTCCATATATGAAGAATCTCTCAAAAAAAATTCCAAGTGAAGAAATTCCAATTATGAAGAGAAGACCATTATTTCATGAACGTCTCTCAAGATTTGAAGTATGAAGTCGTTGCCAAATATCGGCCCGAGAAAGGTCTCAAATCGCGAACCAAGTTATGCCAAGATATGAACTTTTTGATATCCCGAGAAGCAGTTTTAAAAGATTTGGTCCTTTAGCTAACTATTGATTAAATCGTGCACTTTATTTTCAGACCTAATAATTATCGAAATAAGTCAAACAATGCATCTTCGTGATCATTCAAGACAAATAATAAAATATAAGAGATACCCATAGGAATAAGGGAGTCTAAGTGAATAATTGGCCCACATGAGTTCGTGTTAGTTTACTAACTTATAATAACAATGATCTCGTTTTTAAGCTTGGTTTGGGGAAAGCGAAAAGTTAAGGATGATGATTATTCATGACATTTTCAAAACCCAAGGTATGCTTTTAATTTCTTTGCTTTGCATTTTTATAATTTTCTATCTCTTTAATAAAGGCCAATATGGATTGATTATGATGAAAAGTGTAAACATGCCTTGTAACTAATGCATTGCATGAGGACATTGCAATGGTCAAGTGTAGGGGATTTGATAGGTGTGTAAACACCCATCTTTTCTACCACTTAATTACAATAATAACCGGACCAAAACGTGTATTTTATGTCTTTTATGTCAGAATTATGCGTGGTTTGTGTTTTTGTTGTACTTTAGGATGAAATTATGAAAAATGGAGAAAACACGAGAATTCACGGGCATTTACGGCTTTTATTGAAGAAAAAGATGAAAGACGGAGTTGAGAAGTCAAGAGTGGAAAAAGAACGGAAGTCCAAGACCAATTCTGAAGATTTATCGAAGAAAAAGTCAAAAGACGGAAGTTTATCAAAAGCCGAGAAACTCAAGTCTATTTTATTGAAGAAATTAAAGACGAGTTCAAAAGATATCCCGAGCCACAAGTCCTTAAAGTCCAAACTTAAAAGAAAGATGAGAAGAAAAGGACTAATGACGCAATTAATGAAGATTAAATGAAGGAAGGACTTAATCTTGCAATTAACAAGAAATGAAGAAGGGGAGGAAGCTTCCTTAATCCTCCCCTATAAATAGTTAGGATTTGTTAATCATTTTTTGTTGTTGGCTAACTTGACAAATTAGATCTTCCACATTTATTTTATGCACATTTAAATACTTGTCATTTAATTACCTTGTCTTGCACCTTAATTACCATTTAATTCAAGTAAGTTTTTCTTTTTAATTATTGTTAAGCTTTATCTTTATTTTGTTAATCTCATTCTTCCTTTCTTAATCTTTGTGTTGATTTGTTTATGTTCATGTTCTTAATTTTTTGTTGATTTATTTAAGTGGGTTTTGATTATTTTGATTAAGTTTTGTGAGTTTGATTGATTTGGATTGATTGTTTATGCTTAATAGTTGTTTATTTGTTTGTTTGATCTAATCTTGTGTTTGATTTCGCTTAGTTTTTGTTTGATCCGTACTTATTTTTCATTCCTAGTTCTTCGTTATATTGTTTCTGTTAATTCCCAGATCGAGCCCAGAAACTTTCCGAATAGAGGTTTCCCATTTATGCTTTATTCGGAATTTTAGATATTCCGAATAAGGGTTTAGCGTTTGTGTCTTATGCGGAATATTTTACATTCCGAATAGGCTGGACTTTCCGAATTGGTGACAGGATTCCGAATAGACCAAACATTCCGAGTGGACCACTTATTCCGAATAGGGCGATTTTCCGCATAGGCTGGACTTTCCGAATAGACTGAATATTCCGAGTAGGACTTTATTCCGAGTAGGGACAGATATTCCGAATAGAGGATTATTCCGCATAGGAGGTTTATTCCGCATAGGGCCAGTCTTTCCGAATAGACAAAATATTCCGAGTAGGGTGATATTCCGAATAGGTGACAGACATTCCGAATAGCCTTTTATTCCGAATAAGAGTTTATTCCGGATAGGGTTATTTTCAGTTTCTTTATCTTAAGTTTCTGCCTTTTAAATTCTAGCTCTATTTTTCCCGCCTTTTTACTTAATCGCACTTTAAGTTTATTGCCTTAGTTTAAGATTTAGTTTTAGTTGCGTTTTAAGTTTGCCTTAGTTAGATTTAAGTTTGCGTTATTCACCTTTATTTCCCTTAGTTTTAGTCGCACTTTAAATACTTGCACTATTTTTTTAATTAGACTTAGATTTACTTTAATTGCACTTTTACTTTAATTGTTTTGCATCTTTTATTTTCAACACTACAACGACACATCTTTGTTCTACTAAAGTTCAACTGAGTCACACATTAAACAATAAGTTGTTCAATTCGAAGAGACATACTTTAACGAACTTAATTTTTAACCCGAGTAAAAACGAGTTATCAACGAGGTGTTACAATTATGGTATGAGAGCATCTACGACCTAGGATTGACCTGTGAGGATTGGGTAGATTATGCTTCCACGCGTATTTTGATATTTTTGTTATGTTCGTTTCGATACGTATTCGTTTCCGTGGAATTTGTCATGTTACTAGGGAGCTTCGTATTAGGATGTTCCATCTCGATATTACGTTTAGGCCGAGTGGTTGGGTTTACGATTTGAAGTGCCCTCGCTCCCCAAGTGTTTATAGAATGGCTTCCGAACTATGATGGTGTGAACAATGACCTTATTCGTACTCTGATAATATCGCTTCCTTTGTATATGTTCATTTTATCTTCTAAGATTCTTTTTTGTTATCACTAAATCGTTTATATCTCAGATGGTGACTCCCCCAACTTTTTCTGGTCCTGCTTTCGAAGAGGCAGTACAGCGGGCCGTTGCAACATTGATTCTGGGTCATACTGCCGAGATCACCTACTAAATCCATCAGATTACTGCTGGTGGAAGCGGTGATCAAACTCCTACCATACACTCGTGGTTGGAGAGGTTTGGTAGGCAGAAACCTCAATCGTTTAGTTCTGCTACTACTCCAGTCGAGGCTATGAACTGGATTGCGCACATCGAGAAATTGTTCAAAGTATTGGGTTGTGAAGACGGGTATAAGGCTAGGCTGGCTAGCTACAAGTTGGAGGGTGACACACTTAGCTGGGGGAAGGCCTATAAGTAGGCCAAGGGAGGTGACGACTTTGTGCTGACTATGACTTAGGTAAACTTTCGGGAGCTTTTCTTTCTGTAGTATTTTCCTAAGTCGGAGCAACAAAAATATGAGCGGGAGTATCACAATGTTAGTGAGAGAGACAGAGAGCCCAGTGGGGACTTTATGAAACGGTTCCCTAGGTTGGAAAGTTTCGTGAGATCAAAAGTAGGCACGCAGGACGACCAGGCAAAGAAATCCAAGTGGGCTCTCAGTGATCACGTTATGGAAAACATTGTGAACCTTGATTTCAAAGATGTGGCGGCTGTGGCTGATGCTGCAAAACTATGAGATTCATCGCGAGAGGTCGGTTCTTCAATAAGAACACTCTTTTACTCTTTTGTATACTACTCCATTAGATAACTCCATATGCCATTGCTATGTTCCCATATCCTTGTTTGCTATTTTCATAAGATCCTCAATCTCCCTTTTACCTTGTTATCATCCCTTTATTGATATTCCTTAATATGTTCCTTATTTGATCACTTATATTATATACTTGATATGCCTTTGAAATGAACCCGTTATGCCCAAGCCATACTTTGTTTTCTAGTCATGGGGATACCATGACCATGTCATTCGATGCACCGGTGGTATGACACCATCTGGGGCGGTGTGATTAGATACCGACATTCCCTTTCGATGTGCATAATTAAATGTGATATTATGAGTGCGGGTGCTAGTCATGAGCTAGTGCACGTGGTATTAACTTTGTTTTTCAGGAGCATAATGCGCGTCTTGCACTCCTAGTTTTAAATTTTTAAACAAGACTTATTAATTCCTTAACTACGCATACGAGCAAGTATACTCGTTCAATTTTAGCAAATTCGGGTAAGTCAAGATTGTCCCATGGGATTTGCGTATACTCAAAACGTGTAGATGGTGTAGGTAATATGATTGTCACTACCGATATTAGTGCTAGAACTAACATTGCAAAGGAAATCATAACTAGAAGTAATACTTGTGTGAATTCCATTTCATCCGTAGGAGAGATAATTTGTGTGCGTTTAGCAACTATGAATCACAAATCTAAAGTATATGGACTCTATTCCATGGTATTTTTCATAGAATCCATGTTAATAAATTGATTTAGACAAACCCTTTCGACCTATGATTATCTATGCCAATTCATTATAATTCCCATTTGCTAGAAAATACAAGGAGATTAATTTGGTTTGAATGGTGTTGGGAATAAAATATGGGTCAGTTCACTAGACGCTGATAAGAAGAATGTCAACGCTGATAAGAAGACCTTGGACGCTGACAGCCAAGCGTTGACATTGAAGAAGTCAACGCTGACAGCCTTGAAGATTGACACTGATGGAATATCTTTTGTTTATTTGTTTCTTTATTTATGTATGGTAAAGATAAGCACAACATTGTATTTTCTATTATTATCTTTACCTAGAATAGTTGATTCGTAGCTTATTGTACAAGACTTCTTGTTCTATAAAAGAAGGTCTTTTAGGTTAAAGTCATATATCAGTTTTCATAAGTATTCGCAAGTTAAACCTTTCATTGTAATCAATTCGATCATTCTAATACAAGTGAAAGTTTGTTTAACATCTTTGTGTTTTAGATCAAGTGTTAATTCCGCATAACACTTTGTTACTTTACTCATAAGCAAAGGTTTCTCTACGTGTAGTACTTGATCTAATCTCGTCTACACAAAGCTTAATCGATCTAAGTTTGGGATCAACAAGTGGTATTAGAGCCTGTTGAGAAACTTTTGATCTTTAAGTAACGCAAGAACCCTAAAACACCAAAAAAACCCTAAAAACCCTAAAAACATCATGTCTGGCACAGATCAAGCTGCTGCTTTGCTACAAAACAACTCCTCAAATCCTAGTATCAAAATTCCCATGTTTGATGCCAGGAACTTTGAGCTTTGGAAGTCTAACTTTGAGCAGTATATATCTATTTATGACTATACTCTTTGGGAGATTGTCGAATATGGGAACACATTCGACAAAGCAGCAAAGATTGCTGCTGCAATTGCCACAAGGACAGCTGTTCCTAATTGTCCTGAAGCTGATAAGCAGGAAAAGCCTGGAGATGGGAGAGCTGTAGCTGTTGAAGATATAGCCAAGAAGAGGGTGGACATGAAAATCTTGAACATCATGAAACACGCCCTAGGTCATGAGAATCAGCACAAGTACAAACGCTTTGAGTCTGCAAAAGAGCTTTGGGAAGCTCTTGAAGTAGCACATGGTGGCAATGCTGACACAAAAGAAGAAAAGAAGAAGCAACTCTTGCATGAGTATGCTGTCTTTAAAGCTCAACCCAATGAAAATCTCAGCAGTGTGAGAAGTAGACTTCTTGACATCACAAGTCAACTTTCCTTCATGGGAACACAGATTGATGACCCTGAATTGAATGCTACTTTTCTCAAAAGCCTTGGTGATGTATGGAAGATTGAGACAAGATCCATTCTTGTCAATAACACCCACAAGACCTCAAGGTTTGATGACATCTTCAACAAACTAAGACTGTTGGAGAATGAATGGCAATTGGATAGTGATAATAAATCTTCCAGCAGCAACATGGCCTTCTTCTCACAAAGTGAAGGCCAATTTGATTCCATGAACTTCTATGGACATTCAGCCCCTGGATCTCATTGTGTCAACGCTGGATCTCAGCCTGTCAGCGCTGGATCATATCCTGTCAACGCTTTGTACTCAAGCGCTGACACACACAATCATGGCGCTGATAGAATTAAACCTGCTGGTTTTGATCTAGATACTGTGTGTGCATTCATTGCTTCTTTGCCCAGTGATTCAAGGATTACATATGAAGATCTTGAGCAGATAAGTGATGAACAATTAGAAGAGATGGACATCAAGTGGACTATGGCTCTTGTAAGTTTAAGAGCAAACAGGTTTAATAAAAGGTTCAAGAAGAAGATGACCTTTGATGCTAAGGATGTTGCTGGTTTTGACAAGTCCAAGGTTGAGTGCTACAACTGTCATAGGATGGGGCACTTTATGAGGAAATGTAGATCTCCAAGAAGATCTGATGCTGGGAAGCCTTCAAGCCAAATGATTAAGAGCCCAGATCCCAAGGCCATGGTTGCTGTTCAACAAATTGATGGTGTTGGTGAATGGGACTGGAGCTGGATGGCTAAGAATGAGGAAGAGGACAGAGCTTTGGTTGCTGAAGTTAAAGAAGAGCATGTTGAATATGCTCTCATGGCACACTCCTCCTCTTCATCAGATAATGAGGTATATGATGATGCTTTCTGTTCTAAGGGTTGTCGTTTAAATACTGAAAAATTAAAACAAGAGATAGTTAAATTATTAGATGAGGCAAGTACTGAAAGATGCAAAGTATCTAATTATCAAATTGCTCTTACCCAAACAGAAAAGACAGTAGCTGAGTATAAGAAAATGGAGTTTGATTTAAAGGATCAAATAAATATCTTAAAACATGAGTTACATCAGAGTAAAGATGTTCAAGATATAGTAAATAGGGTTAATCTTGATTTGATAGCTCAGTTAGAGGAGGCTAACAAAAATAAAGATAATGTGAGTCTTAAAATCCAGAGATTTGATAAGGCCACACAATCCCTAGGAGAGTGTGTTAGTAAACAAAGAGACTCTAAGGATAAAAGTGGGATTGGGATGAAGGATTATACTGGTGTTCCACCACCAGCTGGGGATTTCTATGGTGTCCAATCAAAGGACTTATCTTGGACTGGCTTGCCAGAATGCCAAGAGGAGGAATTCATTCCTCCACCTAGAGTGATTTCCCCAGTTGAGGAATACAAGCAAAAACTGACTGACCTAGATGAGTGGAAGAAAGATAACCACACCTTGTTTGTTAAGGGAGGGTTGTTGTGTGAAAGTCCAAATGAGCCCACACCAATCAAGAGCCTTGATCCTAAACCTATTAAGATCACACACCCTACCACTGGCAAAGCTGTTGACCTTGGCCCACAAAATGTTAGAAAACCTAGTGTTAAGTATGCAGAGATGTATAGGAATACTAGGTCACCAAAAAGCCAAGTTAGTGATCATGGAACAGGCTTCTTTGCTTCTAGACCTAAGACTATGTCTAGAAAAGCTTGTTACACATGTGGTAGCTTCTCACATTTGGCCTACAAATGTGTCAACGCTTCCAATGTCAACGCTGATAGGAACCATTTCAGCGCTGACAAAAGTCAACATAGGTCAAACACTGTCAGACCCAATACCTTTGTGAACAAAAGTTCACAAGTTGTTAGACCAGCCCCATTCTTTTCTAGAGGGTCTAACACACAAGGCCTAAGACCTTTTCAAAAGTCAAACACTTGGTCAAATAGGCAATGGGTTCCTGTAGCAAACCCTAGGTTCAACGTTGATAAGAGCAATCGGGGCGCTGACAAGAGAAATTTCAGCGCTGTCAGACACACTGCTAAACCTAGGTATTTGCAACCACAGGGAAATAGGTCTAAAGCTTCTACTAGCTTAACATGGAGACCAAAACAAGACCAAAACCCTAATTCTACTGGTATTTCTATGACATGCAACAGGTTTCATTATATTTCAAAAGCATTGTCAACACCAATTGGGGTTAACTGGGAATTTCATTCAAACAGGGATGAAAATGGGGTTGTTATGAGAACCAAGTCTGTTCTTGTTGAACAACCAAATGAATCCAAGTCTTCCAAGGCTTGGGTTCCCAAAGAAAACTAATGTGTTTTCTTTATGTGCAGGGCATTCAGAAGAAGATCAATGATTATGGATACTGGGATAGTGGATGCTCAAGGCACATGACAGGAAAGGAAGACTATCTGACCAATTTCTCTCCTATTCAAGATGGTGATAAGGTATACTTTGGAGGGGGCTACAGCACCATCACAGGAAAAGGAACCCTTGTCACCAACAATCTACGGTTTGAGAATGTCTTCTTGGTAAAAGAACTGGATTATAATTTATTTAGTGTATCACAAGTGTGTGATAACAAAAATAAGGTTCTTTTCACAGATACTGAGTGCTTGGTGTTAAGCAAAGATTATAAGCTCCCTGAGGAAAAATACATAGATTTTAGAACACCAAGGCATAAAGACATATATAATGTGAATCTTAATGGAATTAAGATAAATAATAAAATGTCATGTCTGTATGCTAAAGCCTCAGTAGATGAAAGTAATCTTTGGCACAGGAGATTAGGGCACATAAACTTTAAGAATATTAATAGACTTGTGAGGCTTGGTTTAGTTGATGGTTTGCCTGAAAAGGCTTTCCACAATGACCACACTTGTGTTGCATGTCTTAAGGGCAAGCAGCACAAGGTCTCATTCAGGTCTAAACAGGTGCACTCTAGTTCTAAACCACTTCACTTATTGCATATGGACCTCTTTGGTCCAACTAATATAGAAAGTCTGAAGGGTAAATCATATTGTTTTGTTATCACTGATGATTATTCCAGGTTTACATGGACTTTCTTTTTAGCCAAGAAAAGTGAAACTGCCCAAAGTCTGATTAATTTCATTACTCAAATTGAGAAGAAAAATGGTAATGAGGTCAAAATTATTAGAAGTGACAATGGGGGTGAGTTTAGAAATCAGTTGTTAGATGATTTTTGTGCCAAGAAAGGGATTACTAGGCAGTTTAGCATAGCTAGAACCCCACAGCAAAATGGGGTTGCTGAAAGGAAGAATAGGACCCTTATTGAAGCAGCCAGAACCATGTTGGCTGATGCCCACTTTCCTATAGCCTTTTGGGCTGAAGCTGTTAACACAGCCTGTTATGTTCAAAATAGGGCATTGGTCAACAAAATACATAATAAGACACCTTATGAATTACTTTGGGGAAGGAAGCCAAATATTGGCTTTCTCAAGCCTTTTGGTTGTCATGTAGTTGTTTTAGAAACTAGTGAGGCCCTAGGTAAATTTGATTCAAAAGGTGATGAAGGCTACTTCATGGGTTATTCAGTGCAGAGCAAAGGATATAGGGTTTACATTAAAAAGGAAAAACGTATACTTGAAAAAGTACATGTTAGGTTTTTAGAAAGTAAACCTAGTGATCCTGAAAATGGTCCAAATTGGTTGTTTGACTTAGAACCTTTATCTAGAGCTTTAAATTATATGCCTGTTACTGATCCAGACATTGTGAAGGTAACTTCAAGTGTTTTGGAAAAGAGAATTGGTAATGTTTCAGGTATACAGGTTGCTAAGGAGGATGGACCACCAGCAGTTAAATCATCTCCCACACAGGAATATGTTACACTTCCTATATGGACAGATGAGTATTATGCTGCTGCTGCTGCTGCTAGAAAAGATAATGGTGGTTTTCAAATACCACCAAATACAAACGTTCATACTTCTTCAGGCGCTGACAAAGGGAAATCAAGCGCTGACAAGAGCAATTCAGACGCTGATGGATCAGACGCTGACACAAGCAGTTCAAGCGTTGTTAGCCCTAACGCTGACAAACAAGGATCAGACTTTGACAACACCTTTGCACATCTTTTCTCTTCACATTTTGAACAAGGTGGACCTTCCAATGTCCATGAAGAGATTCATGTTGATCAAACAGAGTCAGATGAAGAAGATATTGGCAACATGGAGCGTGAAATTGAGGACACCAGACTTTTTGAAGGAGGAGTTCTCACTTCCACAGCAAAGGATCACCCCACATCTCAGATCATTGGTGATGTTATGGCTTCAGTTCAGACAAGAAGATCCCATCAAGGTCTTGGTGGATTTATTGCCAATATACACAAGAAGGTTGATACCCCTCTTGTACAAGCATGTTTGTTTGCCTGTTTTCTGTCACAGGAAGAACCCAAGAAGATTTTTGATGCTCTCAAAGAACCTAGCTGGGTGGAAGCAATGCAGGATGAGCTTCATCAATTTGCTATACAGGATGTTTGGGAGCTGGTTGATTGTCCTAGATATGTGAGACCAATTGGGACAAGATGGGTTCTAAGGAACAAGAAGGATGAAAGAGGAATTGTGGTCAGAAACAAGGCACGTCTGGTAGCTCAGGGATATACACAAGAGGAAGGCATAGATTATGAAGAAGTCTTTGCTCCAGTTGCAAGAATTGAAGCTATCAGAATTTTCTTAGCTTATGCATCTTGCATGAACTTCACTGTTTATCAAATGGATGTGAAGAGTGCTTTCCTCTATGGAACAATTGTTGAGGAAGTATATGTCATGCAACCTCCTGGTTTTGAAGATCCTGAGAATCCAGACAAGGTTTATAGAGTGAAGAAAGCTATGTATGGACTTCATCAAGCCCCAAGAGCATGGTATGGTACATTGTCCACCTACTTGGTGGAAAATGGTTTCAAGAGGGGCACCATAGATCAGACACTATTTACAAAGAAGAAAGGAAAACATGTGTTGCTTGTGCAGGTCTATGTTGATGACATCATTTTTGGGTCTACTGATCCAAAAATGAGTGAGGATTTTTCCAAGCTCATGACAGATAAATTCAAGATGAGTGCAATGGGTGAGATGAACTTCTTTCTAGGATTGCAAGTTCAGCAGAAAGAAGATGGTATCTTCATCTCACAAGATAAGTATGTAGCTGAAATCTTGAAGAAATATGGTTTTTCTCCACATGAGAAGGAGGCTTCCACTCCTATGGATAGGCAACACCCTTGGGGAAAGATTGGAGCTGGAAAGGATGTGGATGTTAGGCACTATAGATCAATGATTGGTTCATTGATGTATCTTACAGCCTCAAGACCTGACATCATGTTTGCTGTGTGTGCATGTGCACGCCATCAAGTGACTCCCAAAGAATGTCACCTTTTTGCTGTGAAGAGAATTTTTAGGTACCTAAGATGTTATCCAGATCTTGGTTTGTGGTACCCAAAAGATTCTCCATTGGACCTTATTGCATATTCAGACAGTGACTATGGTGGTGACAAGTTTGATAGGAAATCCACAACTGGTGGATGCCAATTTCTTGGGAGCAAATTGATATCTTGGCAATGCAAGAAACAAACAGTGGTGGCAAACTCTACAACTGAAGCAGAATATGTTGCAGCAGCTGCTTGTTGTGGACAAGTCTTATGGATTCAGAACCAGCTGTTGGATTATGGGTATAATTTTATGCATACCAAGATTTTTGTAGACAATAACAGTACTTTATGCATTATTAAAAATCCTGTACATCATTCTAAAACCAAACACATAGAAATTAGACATCATTTTATAAGAGATTTCTTTGAGAAAGGTTTAATACAACCAGATAGGGTAGACACAGAAGATAATGTGGCTGATTTATTAACTAAACCTTTTGATGCTGGAAGATTTCAATATTTGGTAACAAATATTGGAATGGTTAATCTCACTTAATATGTGTTTTGGAACCTTTTTGTAAAAGTATGTACAGGATAATGCATTGTTATTGGTCTTTGTGATGATTTAGATTTTCCACTTTATTTTTCTAACACTGACAAAGGTAAATGTAACGCTGTCAAGTGTTATTTTGCCGTTGTTAGAGATATTATTGTCTAACGCTGACAAGAGTTCCTTCAACGCTGATAGGTGTTGTCGGGACGCTGTCAGCAACAAATGTTAGTTTTGTGGTTTTTCATCTAAATGTGTAGGTAGGTGGTAGCTTTATGCCATTGGATACAGAGTTGCTTATGGATCTTTGAAGAGCTATTTGGACATGTTTTGTTTATGGATGATGGTTGGAATATTTATATTCCTATCTTGACATAAATTTTTAATGTTCATATATATTTTGAGAACTCATGTATCATAGTTTGAGGGGAGGTTTAAGGAACCTTTAGGACTCTTGGGTATTCTTATAATACTCTCATCACAATTCTAGATTGTGTCCACAGGTGAGTATGGGTTAGTTTTACTAAACCATGAGGCACTGTAGCATGCAAAGTTGATAAACTATGCATGCTACCAAGACATTTTTGGCCTAGAATTGGTTGTGGTCTGATGGGAGACTTGGGAATACTTTGGTTATGGGTTTACCTGGGAGTTACAAAGAATTTTATGAAATAACTTTGTTGGTAAGTATTTTGGTTAGCAAGGGACTCTAGAGGACATTTGTGTCTATCTTGCTTATGCAAGTGTGCATAAATGGACAGTGCTTGCCGCCCAGTAATTATTATCAACTTGTAAGATATTTCCCTTAGGATAAATTACTTTGTTAAGGTCTTTTTCTTTTTAAATATTTTTATTTTTATTTTTTAGACGCTGACAAGTTTTTCTCCAAACGCTGTTACGTCCAATCGTGACGCTGACAAGGCTTTAGGCAAACGCTGACAAGAAAATATAGCCGTTGGGCGCTGATGGGCTATTTTTGACCGTTGACACCTAGTGGGCCCTACTCAGTTGTTATTTTTGACTAATCTTTGGCCGTAATTTTGGGGAGTTGTTACTTTTAATTAATGCATGAGATAAGTTATATTTGATTCAATATTTTCATCATTGCTCTTTGAATATAACCGCCTCATTTTTTACCAATCAAAATCATGCATCTCTCCTATAAATTTGGCTAATCTTTTTATTCTGGGTATTCATATTTTCTTGTCTAACACTTTTTCTCCTAGATTTTTCCCATATCACATAACCTAAACAGCTTTCAATCATGGCACCCAAATTCAACTCAAAGAATTTAACATTGGAGTTCAAGAGCCAACACAATATGGTAGCTTACTTGACTGCTGATGATGCTTTGTTTCCTCAGTATTCACAGATGGTGGCATTTTTAAATGCATCTTCATTGAGGTATGCACTTTCTCATACACCATTAGTCCCTGTCGCACACATTAGACAGTTTTGGAACACTGCTAGTTCCACAACAGCTAATGGAGTGACCACATTAACATCTACTGTTCATGGAAGAACATGGGTGGTCACTGAAGCCTTGGTTCGCCAAGCTTTGCGTCTTGATGACGCTGATGGTGTGACTACTCTTGCCATTGCAACAATAGAACAGGGTCTTAGGGAATTGGGTTATCCTATTCCTGCTGATGTCACTTTAAATAAATATCATAAGCAGGAATTTCCCTCTGACTGGAAATATTTGATACATGTCCTTTTACAATGCTTAAGTCCAAAATGTACTTCTTTTAATGAAATAAACAGGTCAATAGCAAGTGCTTTGGTTTGTATAACACGTGGGCTTAAGTATAATTTTTCAAAAATGATTTTTGAAGGGATGTGTAAAAACAAGGGAAGTAAAATGACTTTGGCTTACCCTCGATTTTTGCAAATGGTCTTTGATTTACAAGAGTATTGTTCTAGGGATCATGACACTTTTTATGAGATCCCTAAACAACAGAAAACCATTTTTGCTAAAATGAGCTCCACAAATGCATCCATACCTCTACCCAACCCATGCTTGAAGTAATTCAGGCTGCACAACCACAACCACAACCACAACCAGACCCTGAACCCCAACTTGAGCCTATTCATGAACCATCACCTTCACCAGAAAACATAGACCTTGACCAACCCAGCGCTGACACTCAAAATGTGAGCGCTAACACAGCCAATCCCAACACTGATGCCATCCCTTCACAAACCCAAACACCCCTTAACCAACCTACACCCACACCATCTACTTCATCTTCCACCCTATTACAATCTAGGTTGACTAAACGCCAAAGGGTTACTGGAGTGTTCTCCTCTAGTGATCCTAGCCTTGTAGCAGAGAGAACCACCTCCACAAGTGTGGCTGGTGAAATGGGTGAGGCTGGGGCTATTGACACAGGCTTAGATGCTGGTCAAGACAGTCCCAACATCATTAAGACCTCATCCATGCCCTATGATTCTACTTTGGGAGGTCAAATCCCCATTCTAGCTGAGGGCAGATTGGAACCTATGACTATGACTGAATTGACGGCGGCTGTCATTAGCTTGCAAAAGCAAAATGTCAGTCTTGTACAAACTGTCAACAAACAGGGACGTGAACTCCAAGTTTTGAGGGAGAGAGTAACTGTTTTGGAGAATCCAAGTAGCAGGAGTCTAATGGAGGAATCTTCCAAAGGGGAGGATGAAGAGGATGAGGAGGATGAGCTGATTCACACAGCTAGTGAGAAGAGTTCAGAAAAGAGTTCACAATTTAGTGAATCTTTGCAGGTTGCTGAAGCACTCACCAACTTGAAGAAGCACCCAGTTGTTGATACATCCAAGGTGACACCATTAAACTTGGAAGGAACTTTCAAAGAAACATTGGGCGCTGATACAGGTTTGGACGCTGACACATCCAGCGCTGATAAAGGAAATCATGGCGCTGATAGGAGTAACTTGAACGCTGATAAAGTTGCAGGTGGTGTTGATGTATTCCAGCCATCAACAATCATCAAAGACGTGTCCACACAGGTTTCTTCTTCTACTTTACCAATTATTGATCCAAAAGACAAAGGTAAAGGTATTTTGATTGAAGAAGATGTTCCAAAGAAAGATGCAGCACAAATTGATTTTGATGAACAGTTGGCTGCACAACTTGTGGAAAGAGATTTGAAGAGGAGTAGAAGATCACCATTTGTTGTTTCTGAGAGTGAGGAAGAAAGTGGTGATGGAAAAGAAGGTGATAGCTCAGATTCAAGTATTCAAATTATTGAAGATCCAGAAAGGCTTGAATATGGGGATGAGCTAGCAAAGGAAAGGTTGAGTGAATTGAAGAATCAGATTGATTGGGACCTACCATAAATCACCAGAATGTACCATGCTTGGGAAGACAAGGTTATGGACAACCCAGGAATGAGCTTATCAGATCAAATTTGGGGGTTGGAAGTTCTGCTTAGGGTACAAGATGACATAAAGGTGATTATGAGGTTTAATGCACAAGAGGTCAAGACCTGGCTCAAAAGGGATAGAAGGCAGTTATACTATAAGTTGCTTAGATGCCATCAGCCCAGATGGACATACAAGAAGTTGCTGGCCTTATCTTTTGAGGAGCTAGAGTATAGGGCACATCCTATTTGGAGGAAGGTGCAAGAACAGAATGTCTACCAGTTTCTTTCAGAAGAAAGAAAACAAGAGCTTGCTGAGGAAATGCAGATTCAAAAGGAAATGAGGATTGCTCAAAGACCAGTGAAGAAAGGAGATCCTTTCCAATTTCCTAAAGATATGGATGTGTATTTTCCAACTGAAGGTGTAATAAGGAAGCATCTCAAGCTTTCTCCATTGGAAGCTTCAGATTTGGTAAATGTAGTACCTCTAGATGACAGAAATCCAATCATCAGTTTTGATGAAGATGAGTGTGGATTTTGGAAGATTGGACGATTTGGAAAGGAGGTACATACTTTCACTTCAGTTATTTCTATATTTGCAAGCATAGACAGGGAAGACTTGGTGCATCTATGGAGATTAATAGAGGCCAAGTATACAGCTGAAGCACCTACTTCAGCAAATGGAATAAGACTTTGGAACACATTTATTACTTTGTGTGGTCCAAAAGAAGCAGATCCTGCCATTTGGAAGGATCTTGAAGATGATCTCAGTAATCTTCATTGGAGGCTATATTCTACTTGTGGTGTATTTCATATGAGCTCTACAAAGTTTTCAGAGTATTTACTTGTGGATGCTGACTATTTCTTGTCCAAAGAAGTGTTGGAGAAGATGCTAGAGACACCCTTGGAGATTGATTATACTAGTGACGTGGCCAAGGACTTGATCAGATATGTTTATCACCAACATAAGAAGTTTTTGCAAGATTCCTCCTAAGCCTTAAGTTTTATTCAGAAACTTGATCATTGGAATAGATATCAAGTTTAGGGGAGGATTGTTGGGAATAAAATATGGGTCAGTTCACTAGACGCTGATAAGAAGAATGTCAACGCTGATAAGAAGACCTTGGACGCTGACAGCCAAGCGTTGACATTGAAGAAGTCAACGCTGACAGCCTTGAAGATTGACACTGATGGAATATCTTTTGTTTATTTGTTTCTTTATTTATGTATGGTAAAGATAAGCACAACATTGTATTTTCTATTATTATCTTTACCTAGAATAGTTGATTCGTAGCTTATTGTACAAGACTTCTTGTTCTATAAAAGAAGGTCTTTTAGGTTAAAGTTATATATCAGTTTTCATAAGTATTCGCAAGTTAAACCTTTCATTGTAATCAATTCGATCATTCTAATACAAGTGAAAGTTTGCTTAACATCTTTGTGTTTTAGATCAAGTGTTAATTCCGCATAACACTTTGTTACTTTACTCATAAGCAAAGGTTTCTCTACGTGTAGTACTTGATCTAATCTCGTCTACACAAAGCTTAATCGATCTAAGTTTGGGATCAACAAATGGGTCCTTTCGACCTATACCCAAGATAAATCTATTTACAAATTATTTTAACCAACTCGTCAAGGTGAGTGTCAATCACCAAGAAACCAAATTGACTCATGCACAAATCTTTTGGAACATAGTTTATCGGAAATCCTTTCGACCTCGAAATCCAATAAAAAGCTATAATTCATTTGATTATCAAAACATGTTTCAAGAAATTATCACCTATCAAAACCCAATTATATTCTCTTGATCATAAAACCAAACTCTCCATTATAATCCATGTTCATCACACAAGCATATCACACTACTCGGAATTCATATTCAAACACATTTCACCACAATTCATTATCATATCAAACATTCAACAATACTTAAATTAAAAGGAAAATCAATTCAAGTACAAGAGTTTTACCAAATGGTTCTTCCAAAACAAAGAAATAATAAAGTAGAATTTAGAGCAATTCCAAGCCTCCAATTGATCAACCAACCTCCAACCAAATTCCTCCTATGAGAAATTCGTCCCTCCTATGAGGATAAACAAGATTTATTATCTTTTGGGTTATGTAGGAGTGGGATTCCAACCTTTGTCAAGGGTTAGAATAATCTTTATATTAAGCACACTAAAAACAATGACCTTAGGTCTATTATATACATGATTTATGCTTGGAAGAGAGGCATAAACGTCTGGGAATGATTATGGAGAGGAAATGAGCAGCCTCCAATTGATGGTGGTCAATTAAGGAGTTTTTAATGGGACTTTTGCTAATCCCGTCTGACACTTTGCTGGAGACACTCTTCAAAGTTGTTGGTGGCAACTTTGCCATGTTTTGCTGGTTGCAACTTTCAATTCTGCTGGTGGCAACTGGCCCCTTTTTCCTATTTTTTATTTTTAGTCCTTTTACTTTGTTTCTTCCTCCTTCTTTCTTCTGAGCTTTCCAAGACTTCTTTATTCTCTTTTTATTCTTCATACGAGAGCTTATACTTTCATGCCCCGTTTATCTTTTCGCCTCCAATTCTCGCCTTTTATTCTTTTCTACGCGTTTCTTCGTCCATGCTAGCTACAAAACATAAAAAACGAACTTTACACAACATTAGCAATAAAAGTCAGTTTATTACCACAAATACTATATTAAAAGTGAAGATAACGCTTATTAATACATGTTGGATTTGGGCGTTATCAAATCCCCTCACATTAAGTATTGCTCGCCCTCGAGCAAGTAAATCAAAACAAAAAATCAAAATTTAAATGTAAACTTTTATTTGATCCTCTAAATCTATTTAAAACTCTAAAGACACAAAGAGTAGCATATTTATATTTATCCGATGGGGCGTGAGCACCCGACTATTTTATCAAAAAGGTCTTTATTATTTCTGAACACATAAAAGTAAAAACATTAATCACCAAGTGATCACATCCACCTTTCTTGTCATACCACTCTTGTCTTTCCTTCCTCCAATATTTTTTTTCAACTTCAAGTATCACGTCTTGACACATTGGTCAATTGATACTACCATTTACTTCGTCTTCCTTCATCTTCATAATTTATAGCTCATTGGCTATTTATAACTAATCTTATAGCTCATTGGCTATTTGCTTCTTTTCCGTAATTCCCTCACACTTTGAATGAGCATACGCTACAAAAAATACAAACTAGAGTAGCTAATTCTCTTTTGTTGAAATGACTCATGCAAATACAAAGTGTGACCAACTTTGATTATCAAAAACACATTTTTCAATATAAGTGATTAACAACAACTTTTAAAGATATTTTGTCTTTTATCATCTATTCTTGTCATAATCACAAAAAAATGTGACCTCAATGCGGATTAACAATACCACTAAAATAAAAGATTTTAAAATCGTAAAATTTAACTAGTTTTTATATATTTTTTAAGATTTTTTATTAACTTTCGAAAAGTAACCATATTTGACAAAAATAGACCATTTTTCCTATTTGACCACCCCCTTACACTTAAGTTTAACATTTCCCTTAATGGTAATAAACGAACTTAAAAGTATAAGAAAATTGGAAAAATAAGGTCAAACGATACTACCGAATTAAGAATATGAACTCCATGTGGTTTTGTGGCATAATGAGTCCACAGAAAACTCCATATTTTCCATCAATGTTGAGTTCATAAGTCAATTCCTACAAATACTGCACCAACAAAAGAAATATTTTTCCAAACCAAATAACATAAAATAAAATAAAATCACCAAATTTTCTAAAAATTGTAGTTCAAGAAACCACAAACATAATCCTTGCAAATAAAATAAGTTTTTTTTGAAAATAATATCTTACAAATTTCACATGGTAAGGTGTCTTCAATCTTCCATATTTTCATCACCATCATGAGATCCTCTCGATGATCTTCCAACATCAAAATTCCTTAGAACAATAGAGCTACTTCCACCATATGCACCCACACCCGTGTCCATGTAATCTTCAACGGACACTCCATCTCCTCCAAAGTTACCTTCATTCCCGCTAGGATAGTGTGTGTGTGTGTGGATGGGGGTATGGTACATATGGGTATGGATACGGTGGAACATTTGGTGGCTCATAAGTTGGGTAGATAAAGTGTGCCTCATCCACCAAGTGATGTAGAATTGGCATGGCATGCTCAAGAATGTAATTGTTCCTCATTGTCATGGTGTCTCTCCATATCATCATTCTTTCTACCTCATTCAAACTTGCATTCCAATCTCCCCAACTAGAGTTCACCGTACTAGTATCATGCTCCTCATCTCTTTGTTCTCTAGCTCTTTGTTGTGACGTCTCCGTATCTCTTAGACATTTCCTTTTCTTGTCTAGTTCCTTCTCCAAAGCTCTTACATCCCATATTTCATTCTCAATTGGCTCCGACAACTTATTGATCACATTGTTATTCAAAACATTTAGCCTTCTAGCAATCCAAGTAACATAATGGCCTCCACATACTTCACTCACAGTTTTCAACCCTAGGGCTCTCTAATACAAGTACTCGGTGATTGCCCGTACTATGTTCACTTTCCTGTCCCCACTAGCTACGCTCATCAACCATAGGTCCGTGTTATGGCACCTTTCCCTAGTTCCTATTCGACGTTCAATTAGCTCCACTATGAACCTATGTAATATTCTCATGATTCGGTCCCTAACTGATCCAATCTTTTTATTCCCTACAGTCTGTTCGGCTATTGTTTCCCAATATTCATTTGCCTTTAAAAACATCTTATTTGTTTCCAACTTAGGAAAATGTAGGTCAAACAAAGGGTTATTCATCTCTTCTCTATCATATAGTTGATAAGTGTGAAAACACTCATCAATTATGATCCAAAAACCACTTAAAACACAGCCAAATACATTATATTCAACTTCAAAATATCATAATTACGCGTGTATTTGTGTTTTTGTATTTTTAGGTAAACAGATACATTTTGGAGCAAATACGCATTTTCAAGGGATTTATATGACAAAAGACGAAGAAAAGGGACAAATCAAGCCTTCAAGGACCTTACTTGCCAAAATTACAAAAATGGAGGGCTTAAGTTGTAACTTTCATAAAAACAAAGGATGAAAAAGAAATTTGCTTGAAAGTTTTTAACACCTCTGATAAAAGATAATACTAAAAGGACTAAAAGCAAATAAATGAGGAAAGTTTATTTAACTTGTTGTCCCTATTATATGATGTTATAATCACGAATTTAAAGAAAGAAAGGTAGAAATGAGATGAATTTTAGAGAGAGAAAGTAGTGAGAGAAAGTAGAGAGAAATGGTTGGAGAAACTTGTGAAATATTAGATTAGAGAGAAAATGAAATGACCAACACCCTTCCTAACATGCTAGGAAGGGTATATATAGTCCACCCACATGCGGGCTTCTTTATGGACTATATGGTTTGGGTCGGGCTTTCCTTTTGGGCTTTAGTTACTTATTAATGAACTTTAGCCTAAAGTTAAGCCCGTTATACACGACTAATATACTACCTATTACAACGTTCTAAAATACGATACATAATAACCATATGACCGAGCATTCTTGTTTGACTCAATATTTTGAGGCTAACAATCTCCCCCAATGAGAGGTCATAAACCTTGGTCATTTAGGAAATTTGTAGAGATTACTAATCTCGCTATAAATGAGCCTTGAACGTGTAATCGTAGTCTTGTTCCTTCATGCTGTGATCTTTGAGCCTTTGTTGTTGTCTTTCGACTTTGTCTTTAAGCTTGAGATCTTAAAATCATCCTTGACCTGTCTTTGCCATCTTGCAATCTTGTGTCTTCATCCACATGCTCATACTATTAATTGTTGAATATGTCTTTAGGCATGGTTATGTGGTTTTGAATCTTTGATTTTGCTTAGTACTCCGTAACGCCACCTTCTCGAGACAAAACATAGACACGGACTGAATGGCTTTGACATTCGTCCTAAATCGGTAGCGTTTTACCTCCGGTCGGTGAAGACCGTTATACGATATTAAATATCGTACCTGTGATCAGGTAGATTCAATTAAGAATCTCCTTGACAGGGTTTCGCGGCTGTACTAGCCATTCTCTTTACTCGACCGTCTCAAAGCAAGACTGCGAACATAAAGAGTGAATCAATTGGATAAATATCCGCTTAATTAAAGTCGTCAATTCAAATTCCTGGAACAAGTTTGATTCATAAGAATCTTACCATTGTTTCTTTCCAGTTGACACAAGCTTTGATTCATAAGAATCTCGCAAGTTACCTACCGTAGCGTTGTTTGATGTTGACGCTAGAAGGATTTCCATTCGTCACTGTGAATAATAATAAATATCACTCTAAATGTTCTGGCAAGACCATAAAGATATTGCGTAGAAACCTGAAACGAGTTTGAATCAATTAAGAATCAAACCACTGTTGCTTTTCAGTTTTACACATGTTCAATTCATAAAGAATCTTACATATGACCTACCGCAGTGCTGTTTGATGTTAACACTGGAAGGATTTCCACTCATCATTGTGAATACTAAGTAGTATCACTCTGAGTGTTCTAGCAATATCGCAAGGATATAGCGTAGGACTCTGTTGATCTTCATCCATGTGTCCTAACGAGATTTGATTGATCTTTTGGCTCGAGACTCTATTTGTGCACTTTTAGTGGTCGGAGGCTGGAGCAGATGCCACCTATTCAATATCAACTATCTCGGAGTGAGAAAGTCAATAGAAGTCGTGTTGATATCCGTGACAATAAAACAAACTTCTTTTGAGAGAAGCCTGAGTAGCTAGGAAAGGGTTGTGCTTCACATCACTGGGTCCATGATGAGTTTGTCTTCATGATGAGTTGACCCGATTTCTGCCTAAGTTGTATGGAGGGCTTCTTTCTTTACACCCTTTATCCTTACATTTCTTTTTCATTCTTCAACCCCTTTAATGCTTACCAAGACATCATTACTAGCACCTTGTTGTGATTGTTCCAGTGCTAGTATCAGTACTTAGTCGGCATTCAGCTACGTTCACATTCTACTCCATCTTTCCTAAGGACTTCTAATAATCTATTGGATTGTCCCTGGGAAGATCCCTCCGGTTCTGGTTGGATCATAGGACTTAAACCTAACCACCCTTCTGACACCAATAACGTCGTGAATTAAAGATGTTGTGGGTATTTTATCGTAACCATGAAAACCACTTTAAATTCTAACAAAGTGTTTGAAAAAACATTTAATCACCTTGCTAGTTTTGTCGTTTTAGAAATGCTCCCCCTTCACATGTGCATCGATAATCGAAAGTGTTTTGCACATGTAGGTAAGAGTTAAAGTGCTTGAGTCTTATATAAGATCACATTTTAATCACATTTTCTCCCCCTATCTCTAATATATAAAATCTTTTGATATTAGAGATACCAAATTTGATTAAAATATATTTTGAAAAATAGTCTTGAAAATCTCCGGGAGAAAGATGTGTTAATCTGTTGCATGAAGTTAAAATGCTCCCCCTCAAAATTTGATCCAGTTGAATTGCCAATGTGAGGATATGATCCACATTTCTCTTTTTGAGGATGGGAGTTGTTGAACACAAAATTTTTGAAAGATTTTGAATAATCATTGAAAAATTCTTGAAAAAATTGTGTTCAACGCTTTTTGAAAAATCCTATTTCTTTTTGGCGAAGGGGGTTTTCTAAAGCATAAACTTGAGTTCATAGACATTGAATGTCTTGACGAATCCACTCAAGTGTAGGAAGATTTCTCTTCTTTTGTTGAGGGTAAGCGCACTAAATCGTACACTCCCCCGTGAATATTGATCCGGGTAGCAATCTGAAAGTGATTACAAGCCATTGTGTTGAGCTCAAAACGTTGAATGTTTTGTGACAAGCTCAACCCGTGATAGATTTCTCTACCCGTTGTTGGAAATATTGTCTAAAATAGACAATTTCCATTAAAAAGATAGAAATGACATGTTTTGAAAAATATTTACAACTTTCATTCGAGCTTTATGTACACACCCGTGTCGTTATTGAGCGACATTTCTAGGCACGTCCATATTATCGATACTGAAAGACATGTCGAGAAGAATATTGTTGGATTTTGAAAGATTTTTTATTTTGTGTTTTGTTTTTATATGTTTTATATTTTTGTATTTTGTTTTTTCATTAATATTTACAAGTAGATGTTTGATAGATGAATCAAGCAGGCTTCTTTGCCAGAACCTCCAGTTCTGCTGGAGTCAAACATCTCATACCAATTTGCCTAACTAGATACGCAAACCTCTCTTTCGAAAGAGCTTTTGTAAACAAGTCAGCTAATTGGTAATCAGTTCCAACAAAGTATAACTCAACAATACCCTTTTCAACTTGTTCCTTAATGAAGTGATATCTGACATCAATGTGCTTCGTGCGGGAATGCTGTACTGGATTGCAGGAGATGGCTATGGCAGACTTTGAGTCACAGTACATAGGTACTTTATCAAAGTGGAAGCCATAATCCGTGAGTTGTGTTCTCATCCAAAGAACTTGAGCACAACACGCAGATAGAGACACATACTCCGCTTCGGCTGATGAAAGTGACGTGCAATCCTGCTTCTTGGAAGACCATCCCACAAGCTTATCTTGACCTAGAAATTGTGCACCACCAGAAGTACTTTTACGTGTATCAAGACACCCTGCATGATCAGAATCTGAATAGGCCGTTAGAAAGAAACCGGTTTCCCTCGGATACCAGAGTCCCATGTGAATGGTATTCTTAAGGTACCGAAAGATCCGTTTAACCTCCTTGAGGTACTTTTCAGTGGGTCGTGCTTGATATCGTGCACAATAGCATGTAGCATGATGAATATCAAGCCTGCTTGCTGTCAAGTACATGAGGGACCCGATCATGGAACAATATCTCGTTTGATCTATGGGTAATCCCTCCAAATCAGCATCTAGCGATGTGGTTGATAATGGTGTCCCGACGGGGTCACATGAGGTCATACCATGCTTTTTGATTATCTCTTGACAATACTTAGCTTGGTTTATAAAGATACCACTTGCGGATTGGTGAACTTGAATTCCTAAAAAAGAATTTTAGTTGGCCCATCATTGACATTTCAAATCTGCTGTGCATTACTTTTTCAAGCCATTTTGAAAGTTTTGGGTTTGTAGACCCGAAAATAATGTCATCAACATAAATCTGCACAAGCAAAATGTCATCCCCATATTTATAAGTGAACAAAGTTAGATCAATGGAACCTTTTGAGAAACCTTTGGAGACCAGAATTTCGAGAGCTCGTCGTACCACGCCCTTGGAGCTTGCTTGAGTCCATATAGTGCTTTGTGGAGATGATACACCTTGTCAGGATAATGAGGGTTGACGAATCCTTCCAGCTGCCTGACATAGACTTCTTCCTTCAAAGGACCGTTAAGAAACGTCGTCTTTACGTCTATTTGATAGAAAATGAATCCCTTATGTGCAGCATAAGCAAGGAAAATACTGACCGCTTCCAAACGAGCTACTGGTGCAAATGATTCTTCAAAATCAATACCCTCTTTCTGTCCATACCCTTTAGCCACTAGCCTAGATTTATTCTTGATGATCGTGTTCTCTTCATCCATCTTGTTTTTCCAGATCCATCGACGATTTAATGGAATTACATCGTATGGTTTGTCAACAAGTTCCCAGACTTTAAGTCTTTCAAATTGTTGAAGTTCATCCGTCATTGATTCAATCCAAGCATGATCAGCTAATGCCTCTTTGATGTTTTTCGGTTCAGCTGAACTCATGGCGAGTGCGAACATACAAACATCGGTATCGGTGTTAAGCTGTCGTCTTGTGCGAACGGGCTGTGAAGGGTTTCCAATGACATGAACCAAAGGATGATCTCGGGTCCAATGATGTGTTGAAGGATGTCGTTGGTATAACATATGCATATTTGACGGATCAACATGGCGAGTAGAAGACTCTCCAGTTTTGTGTACCGGTGTACCGAATGGGTTGATAAATTCGTCTTCGTCAGATAATGCATCGTCTGCTTGATTTGTGTTCTCTGGAGCAATGACAGTAGTTGTGGATGTTGTAGGATCGATTGTTGAAGTGATATTCTGAGGAGGCAAATCTGCAGCAACCCGTGTTGAAGTAGATGAAGTTGTATCCTCTTGTTGACGATGATTGATATCATCATTCTTATCATGAGTGACATCGGAAGACTTCGATACAACTTGTTTCTCCCCCATGAAATATTCATCATACATTGGTCCATATAACATTTCCAACTCTTCAATTGTCGAATCCACTGTCATATCTGCTCTAGGAACATGTTCAGGAACCAGCTTTGAACTTGACGGTTCATTGCTGTGGTCTTGAGTTCCGAGTTCCGTGCGGTTATGAACGGAAGTCGTTTGTCGTTGTGGATCGGGACTTAAACTGTTTTATTCAAGTGCCGTTTCTTGTAATTCATCAAATCGAATGTGAATAGTCTCGACAATCAATTTAGTTCTCTTGTTGTACACTCTATACCCTTAGACTGAGTTGCATATCCCACAAGAATACATGCATCACCTTTCTCTTTCATTTTATCCAAATTCTTACCATCTCGAATAACGTAACAAGTACATCCAAAAACATGAAGCTGTTTAAGTGAAGGTTTTTGATCATGAATTATGTGATATGGAGTCTTTTCGTGTCTTGGGATAATGAAGGAACGGTTTTGTGTGTAGCATGCGGTTGACACGACTTCGGCCCAAAAGTATAGTGGAAGTTTTGAAGCAGATAATAATGTTCGAGCAGCCTCAACTAAAGTACGGTTTCGTCTTTCAACAACACCGTTTTGTTCGGGTGTTCGAGCAATAGATGTTTCATGTTTAATCCCTTCGGCTTCAAAATAGTTTCTAAGTTTTGAATTCAAAAATTTTGTACCTTTGTCAGTACGAACCACTTTAACTTGAGCTTGTAGACCACGTTGTATCAGTTTAAGAAAGCTGATGAGAACATCGGGTGTTTCATCCTTGGACCTCAAGAAGTGAGTCCATGTGTACCTTGAGTAATCATCGACAATTACCAGAATATATTTCTTTCAATTGATACTCTGAACACGCATAGGACCACACAGATCCATATGAAGAAGATCTAACCGTCCTTTAGAGCTTGGTGTGGTCTTTGTTTTGAAGCTACTTCGTTTAGCTTTACAAAGTTCACAAGAAGAACAAAGATGATCTTTGATGAATTTCAAGCTTGGAAGGCCTCTCACAATATCTTTCTTGGAAAGCAAGTTAATGGTATCAAAGTTGAGATGAGAAAGACGTTGATGCCATAACCATGCCTGAGTCGTTGAGGCTTTAGCCATGAAGCAAATTGGAGTTGATCAAGTTGTGTCTTGAAGTGAAATTGTGTAAAGATCAGTAACCCGTGTACTGGTAAATAATTCATTCCCATCATAATCACGAACAAAACATGTCTTCTTTCTGAAAGCAACTTCCAAATCCGCATCACAGAATTGATCAACCGAGAAAAGATTGTGATTGAGCCATTCGACGTAGTATACCCTTTTGATCGTAATATTCCCCTGAACCAAATCTCCATATCCTAGGATCGGTGCAAATTGATCATTTCCGAATCGGACCGTTCCCAGGAACTTCTCCACGAAGTTAATTAGAAGCTTGAGATTCCCCGTCATGTGCTTCGTGCATCCGGAGTCCATTATGAAGAGAATTATTTGTATCACCTGCAGAAGAGTTAGAACACGATGGAGCATTTGCTAAATTGGATACCACAGTAGTTGTGATAGTAGAATCATTAGTGTCCTTAGCAACATTTAAAGGCATACTAACACTCGTTGTCACATTTTCAGTCCTAGCTTTAGGCATCCATTTATATCCTAGAGGACATTGATTAGCAAACCACCATTTCCAAGACTTGCTAGCAGACTCATATAATTCCTTAATTTTGCTTCTAGGAATCTTAGTGGTGGAGTCTGATGCATTACTTTTCTTAGTGGGGGTTGCAACAGAATGGTTCACTTTGCGTTTGGGTTTACTAGCTCTAATAGGCATTGCAACTTGCTTCTTAGTTCTAGTATCTACGCCTGTCTTTATTCATAGCACACATAGAATGATTAGCATTAGCACACTTTCCACATTTCACACAAACAAACTTAACATTCAACACATTCATAGTCTAATCATTCAAATCGTCATTACACGCGATTACAGACGTTTTATTCTTAGAAACATTGAATATCTTAGGGTGGTCTTCTACTGTCTTCATCTTCCCTTGACTTTTGTTTTGCCAAACCTTTTCATTCATGCGAGTGCTCTTAAGCTGAGGCCGGCTAACACTATCAGTGGGGATTACTCCTGTAGTAAAAGATACACGTCTATTAGTGTTTCTAGAAGTCTGATGTGATTGACTTTCTTTGTTTTGTGTAGGTTTAGCAGCCAATCTATACATCCCTGGTTTAATCACATTATTGTGCTTAACGCTTGGTGCTATAGGATTCCTTATGGGTTAAGCTTGTGGTAACCTTTCCTTTCCATCCATCTTGGGGGAAAACACATGTTTTGCAAACGAGGAATTAGATAAAGCAGATGGTTTTCCCAAGATAGAGGATCTATTCTCTTTAGAGGCATTGGGTTGTCTAACAACATTTTTCTTAATGCTAGGTTCCACAATTTTCCCACCCATTTTAGCAATGAGTTTCTGCAACTCTGCTATCGCTGTTTTCCTGTCTTGTAACTGAGCTTTCAACCCTTTAATTTCCAAATTCAGCTCATTCATTTCTCGAAACGTTATGGAAAGTTTTTCTTGCAAGTTATTATCATGTGGACAACGACCAACGTCTTTTTGCAAAGCAAGTTCAAGAGAATGACAATGTTTTTGAAGGAAATCATTTTTGTGTTGAAGTAACTCAAAAGCCTTTTTATCAACATTTTCTTTTTGTTTCGAAAGCTCAAGTTCAAGACGCTCACATTCTTTGATTTTATCAAGATATTTGCATGCAACATCAGAATATTCATCGATATCAGCACAAGATTGAAGAGTAACACACAAAATATCTTTGGAGAGACATTCTTCTAAGAGTAAATCATATTCATCAGAAAAAACATACTTATCCATTTGAAGATCGTCAAATTCTTTCTCAATTGACTCAACATAATTTAAATCATCAAACATTTCAGACCGAATTAATCTTTCAAATTCAAGCATATTTTCTTTTAATGTGGTCGTGTTCGGTATTAAGATTTGTTTGATAAGCACAATTATATCTTGAGGAATTGGTTTTTTCCGCTCGTCATTTTCTCGTTGTTTCCATTCATTGTCAACAATGGATTTAGTATTATCAATGTAATGTTGTAGAAAACCAAATGTATGCCTGCTCTTGCTTTTAGAAGCATCAAGAGGCAAGTAGTTGATGAACTTAGAAACGTTTTTTTTTCTTAGTAGCAAAAGCTTTCTTCCATTGGATTCTTTTTTGTTTGCATTCTAAAAACAATTCCTCACGAAACTTTTGTTTTTGAGTAGTGAAAAGACCATATAGACTATTCTCATAAGCATAATTGTATGGTTTCACAAACTTTTTATTGACCGGTGATCTACTCTCCTCTTCCCAAAGGGATGTCTCATCATAAACAAGAGGATATTCAGGATCGGTCCATTCGGACTCATCCATATAAATGCGCGGTTTCGCAGCTTGAGCTTGGGCAAGATAATCAGGACTTGAAAAGCTAGCTTGACCCTTAAACATAGACGGAGGTGCTAACATTCTTACGGTTTGAATAGAGTCATGCGTTTTATAAACAACTTTCTTAAAAAATTCGACTTGTTTTTCTAGTTTCGTTACTTTTTCAGTATCTTTTTCATGTCGACTTTTGAAATCTTGTTTTAACGTTTCAACCTCATGTTTCTTAACATCAAGAATTTTAGCAGACTCGGTGTTATCTATCGAAATCCGTTGTTCAAGTTCGTTAACTTTGGTGGTAGCAAGGTACGTTTTTTGACGTTCATCCATTAACAAAACATTAAATTGACGTTTTTCTTTTGTTAATAACTCAAGAGTTTCGTTGTATTTCTTTTCAAGATCGTCATTTTGACTTTTTAACGCACTACCCTTGTACCCCTCAAGTTCTTTGGTTTTCTGAAGAAGCTCATCTTTATAGTGTTCAATGGTCTCACTAGATGTAATTAGTGCGGCTTTGCATTCTTCAAAATTTTGAGTGAGCGCTGCGTTTGCCTTCTTTAATTGCTTTTGACTTTTTCTAGTTTCATTGACATCTTTTTGTAAACTGGCAATTAAATTAGCAAGCGCGACACGCTCCTCATCATCATACTCATTTGCATGTTGATCATCCTCAAACTCATTATTGCACATGTCTGATGAATCGGGTGTTGTATTGCTATCAACCTTTTCCGTCATACATGTGTCATTAATGGCATTGGGTAGCTCACTATGCTCATGAGTATCACCAAACACATTATATTCATCAGTGGTGTGTACCTTATCGAGTGGCTCAGTGTCAAAGATAGGTCCATTGTCATCTTCAGTGACGTTGAGAACTTCGTCAACCTTTGCCATGTACGAGTAATGTGCTTCTAATTCTTGGTCGGAGGCTTCATCGTCAGTATCATCAAGCATTGCTCCTTCCTCAGCCGACAATTTGACCCCTGCTTCCATATTCTTGCATAACAACATCTTCTCTATAGGATAGCTGGAGTCCCTAACCCGTTTCGGCTTTCTGCATTCCTTTGCCATATGCCCATAACCTTGGCAATTATAACACTGAATCCCACTTTGTTGAACCACTTGCATTCCAACAGTTTCCCTATTCCCAGTAGAAGCAGCAATCCTCTTAGTATCATACTTGGCAGTTTGTCGATCATACCTTGCAGAACCCTCAACATGTGTTGGTTTATGTCGATCATACCTAGAAGGACTTTCACCACTTGACGTGTGTCATACCTTGAAGGGTTCTCAACATATTGGTTCTTTGTGTTGGATGATGTTCGAAGATTGTTGTTGGTGGGTTTGAAGATTTTCTTGTAGGTCTTCATAATGAAAGCAATTTGTTGTTTCATTTCCCGATTCTTCTGAGCTTGATCTTCATCACTATCCCCTACAGATGATGACTCAGATAGTGGTGATGGTGCTCTTGGTTCTTTTCCGCGTGATCTTGTGGATAATGAAGACTTGGATGATGTGGAATATCGTGGGGAGGATGATTGAATGGAATATGACTTTGGAGTACGAGATCGATGATCTTGAGTGGTAGACACTGGAGCAAGTGGATTAGCCGTCTTTGCAACTCGTTCAGCTCGAATTTCATTTGCCTCATGCTGAAATTGTTTCAAGATATCAAAGAGAGTGTGATAGTTTACCTTGTCTAACTGCTTCTATTGTTTCAGCAAAGTAACAAAACGTGTCCACTCTGGTTGAAGTTGCTGAAGAAATTGCACATTGACTTGCATGGTGGAGACCTCCAGGTTGTTTCTTGTCATGTCGTTCATCATCTTGTAGAATCGTGAATAATAAGACTCAATTGATTCTTCATCCAATGCAGTAAACTTACCAAAATTCCAAAACAAGTTAGTTTTAACATCTTGCTTGTTGAGTGATTCTCCTTGTTGCAAGCGTTCAATAGCCGTCCACATTTCTTGTGCCGTAGGGCATGCATCAACCGTGGAATAAATATCATCTCCAATTCCACTTAGAATCATATAGATCGCTTCTTTTTCTGCATCATACCAAGCACGCTTCTCTGGTGTAAGATCAGATAACGTTTCTTTTTTTGTGGTTGCGGGTACTTCTGTGGTAGTGTCAGTGGCTGGTGTATGAGAAACAGTGATATCGGAGAAAACATATGGTCCATTGTTAATACATTGCCTCAATGCATCACCATTAGGTCTTGTATCAAGATAACGAAGAAAACGTGATTGCCATTGAGCATATCGACCGGCCACAAGCATTGGTGGTCTCTCTTTGTTACCCGCCACCATTATGTTGTTGTTCGTCACACGGTATTCTACAGTAGAATCCATCTCAAAATTCTCTGAAATGATGAAGTGAATATGGATCTTAAGTAGATACGATGTGATTGAGTTGTTGTTGAAATTCCGAAAAATGCTATTTTTTTATCTCAGTCCGACAATAAATTCCTCAGTCCGACAAAACGGTAGACCAAAAAATTTTGTATCGCCAAATTTTGAAATTGAGCTAGAAATGTCCTAAAACTAGTATGGAAAAAATTTGATTTTACTTGACCTAAAAATTTTAACTCTTTTTTTTTAAATCTTCGTGTAAACTACGTTCCGAAACTAGTCTAAATGGTGGCTAAGTCTAAAAAATACTCAAACAAAATTTAGCTAAACATGTCATCGGAATGTCCATCGGAATGTGCCATCGGAATGGCCATCGGAATGTTCATCGGAATGTGGCTTAGATCGCAATGCATTGTCGGAATCCCAGATCGCAATGTACTGTCGTAATCCCAGATCGCAATGTATACTTGTCGGAATCCCAGATCGCAATGTTCAGATCGGAATATGCTCAGATCGGAATGTTCAGATCGGAATGTTCATATCGGAATGTGTCTAAAACAAATTTGGCAGAGTAACGACTCAAAAGTCCCTTGAAACCGTCGGAATCCCAGATCGCAAAGAACGATCGGAATGTCCAGATCGGAATAAGGTAGCGTAATCTAGTGATCGCAAAGTAGAACCAGTTGGTTATTGCGATCAAACCCCTCTCAATTGTACTTTCCGATGGTGAAACAAGCTAGAATTTCGGAAAGATGAAAAACAAGAAATTTTCAACTTTTGATCCAAAAAACTTGTGTATAAGCCAAAAACCAAGATACCCAAGTCACAATGACACGAATAAAGAAGTTATATGAATCGAAAAACACTAAAAAACAAGAAAAATCTTGAATTCGTGGTAGAAAGAAGGATTAAATCAAATAAAATAAAATGAAAACGCAACAACCAATCACAAAACTACCCCATGGCGATTGATACCAATTGTTGTCCCTATTATATGATGTTATAATCACGAATTTAAAGAAAGAAAGGTAGAAATGAGATAAATTTTAGAGAGAGAAAGTAGTGAGAGAAAGTAGAGAGAAATGGTTGGAGAAACTTGTGAAATATTATATTAGAGAGAAAATGAAATGACCAACACCCTTCCTAACATGCTAGGAAGGGTATATATAGTCCACCCACATGCGGGCTTCTTTATGGACTATATGGTTTGGGCCGGGCTTTCCTTTTGGGCTTTAGTTACTTATTAATGAACTTTAGCCTAAAGTTAAGACCGTTATACACGACTAATATACTACCTATTAAAACGTTCTAAAATACGATACATAATAACCATATGACCGAGCATTCTTGTTTGACTCAATATTTTGAGGCTAACATAACTTGACAACACTTGGTCAAAGCTGCCAAGTCTTCTTCTTCTTCAACATAAACGAAGAGAGAGAAAGAGATATCAGTTATCACAGACGTTCCATATCTTTTTTCCACCATATACCTGCAAGTTCAATTCAAGAAAGATTCACAAGGTTTCAAGTCAAGCTTCAAACTACAAAATTGATCCTTATCCCCTCCTCTACAAGATGGTTTCACTTAATTAGATCAATACTCAAACATGAAGAAACGCCCAAATCGAATGGAGCAATGAAGAACGAATTCATCCTCGTATTTGACACGTGGCCATTGTTGATTGGATGCAACACGTCATTGAAGTCATCCACCTCTCCTCTCGACGCTTATAAATACCAAGAATCCACCTCAATTGAAGACAGTTAGATAGGAGTAGTTACACACAGTAGATTAGTTCTTAGGAGTAGATAGTTATACTATTGAAACTATTTTCTGTTATAGAACCTTAATGCATTCCTGTTTTCGGTTAATATAGTTGTAACAAATTATTTAAGTTCTTCCATTAATGAAAATTCTATTCATCTTCAAACTTTATATCTTTCTGAGTTCATGAGCTCATATTCTGTTTTCGATCTGTTATAAGTTTGTTAGAAGAGGTGACAGTTCTTATGGAGATTTGCATTTAAAATTCAATCAGCTATTGTTGAATAAGCTTCTTTGTAGCTTATAGAGATTGTCTTAAGTCTTCTTAATCTACTGTGCTTATCTAGTGTTCAAAAGTTTGCCACTAGCTTATGGTTATAACTAATTTGGTTTACCTTTGCTAAAATGAGTCACAGGAATTAGTTAGAAGATTGTTAAGGTTTTTATCAATTCAAGTAATTCATACAGTATTAGAAATTCAGTTGAATACAGTTAGGTTGTTACAAATTCTGTTTTCAAGTAATAAGCTTTGCGAATTTTTCACCATTAATAATGATTTTAAGTCTTTAATTCTTCTTCTTCTTTTTTGATAATCTGATCAGACGATTTGTTAACTGGTTACGAAAGTTGTTGTTTTAAACTGACAATCTTCCTTATTTGAGTTTTCGAGCATTTCACACAGCTTATGAGTTTTGGCTAAATAGTTCTCTTTTACAGAATTCTTCAATAATCCTAACACCTCTCCAAACTGTGCTAGCGTGAAACAATAATTCTCCCCACATAATCTAAACCAAATGCAAAACTCCTCCATTGCATCTTCAACTTCCTTTTTAAAATAATAAGTTGAAAAGAATACAAGACATAACTCAGGGTATACCTCACCTTGTATGTCCAAAGCTTTCTAAAACGAATATCCTTAAAAGTCATTCCCGAACTATGAGTATATGTCATCCTCAACTTTTCCTTCAAATCTTCATCACAGCCATATAATAAGTGTGAAAACACTTATCCTTTTACCACTTATTTCCAATAATAACAAGACCAAAACGTGCATTTTATGTCGTAAAAGTCGGAATTATGCGTGGTTTGTGTTTTTATTGTGTTTTAGGACCAAAAGATGAAAAAGGAAGAAAACATGGGCTATCACGGGCTTTTATCGAGGAAAACGAGAAAAGACGAAGTCAAAAGATCAAGAGTGCAAAAAGAACGGAAGTCCAAGGCCTATTCTGAAGATTTATTGAAGAAAAAGCCTAAAGACGGAAGTTTAATGAAGTTGAAGAACTCAAGTCAAATAGAAGAAGAAAATTATATGACAAGTTCAATTTGTATCGACAAATCCCGAGACGACGTCGAGAAAGACAAAGCATTTAAATCGAGTCGAAAAGAAAGAAAGAAGGAAGCAACACATGCACCTTCCCTCCTCCTATAAATACCCTCCTAATGACACATTAGGAGGGTGTTAGCTAGTTTATTTTTTCTTTCTTTAGTTTTATTTTTAGAGAGAGAAAGTGTTTAACTTTCTCTCACTAGAATTTCATCTTTTCCTTCTTTTTATGTTTAAGCTTTGATTTGATCTTGTATTTTGGAATCATTAATCTATAAGTTCAAGTTAAGTTTCTTATCTTTAATCTTCTTCTACCTTTCTTTATTTTGATCTTGATTAGTGATAATCTTTGATTTTGTTTTCATCTTGATGTTTATGTGATTAAAAAGTTTATCTTTTTAATCCTATATAAGTTTTTATACGATTAAGCTTAAGGTTTGTTATGCTTTTTGGCTTATTTAGTATTTAGCTTATTTACTTTTTTAAGTTTTCTTAAAAGTTTAGTGTTTTTAAAGTTTGTTTTGAAAAGTTGCTTATTTAAAAGTTTAAAAAGTTCTTAATGTATGCTTATTAGTTCGGCTTATTATTAATTCGATCAAGTATTGGTTTGAGCTTATTAAAAATAGGTTAAAACTTGGCTTATTTTCGAATACATACCATCGGAAAGGGTAAACCCCTTTCCGATCTTACATTCCGATTTGGGCTCTTTTATTCCGATCTGGGTCACTAGTATTCCGATCGTTTGATCGGAAAAGGGTTTTAGATATATTCCGATTGGATCAGTTTTGCCTTATTCCGACAAATTTCTTTTACTTCATTCCGATAAGGATTCCGATGCATATTCCGACCATGGTATTTATTTGATATTCCGATAGCTTTTAGTTGCAACATTCCGATTGATTTCGTTTTCTTACATTCCGATAGACGCTTATTCCGACCGGATTCCGACTGGTTTCTTTTGCCATATTCCGATTGCTTTCCGACTGACACATTCCGATGGTGTATTCCGACAGCTTGAATTTTTAGTTTTACAAAGTTTTCATGTTTTAAATTCATTACGTTTTAATTTCCAAAAATTGCACGCTTTCCGAAATCTCTGCTTTTACCAAGTGTTTCTCTAGTAATTTTTAGTTTAATTTTTAAAGCTTTTATTTTACTCAACGACATTTCATATTTACTTTTAGTTTAAAATAGATAACCAAACCATTTAATTTTCCACCAAGAACGATTGAGTCACACTTTCTACTAGTAATCAATTCGAAAAGATTGGTTTTACGAACTTTCATAACTAAGTAAAATCTAGTTATTACCATACTTCTTAAGTAAACCCCAATCAACGATTCTAGGTTTTCCAAAATTCTTCCCTTGTAACTTTGACAATCTCAAGTTGTAAGCATGTCGTTCCATTTCACTTAAAACACTCCACTTCAAATGCTCGTATGCCACAAGTCTCACCTTGTATGGCAACATGCTTTCTTCACTATACTTCCTCTTGTATTTTGAAATTAACGGGTTAGGTAGATTTGTCGTCCTTTTCTTCTATAACAATTACAACACTCAAAATGTTAGTATGCTAGTGTATATAAAACCAAAAATCCTATTTGCACATAATTTATACAACTATTGAAACAAAAATAAAAATAATAATTTTTATAGTACGTGTTTTGCCGGCCAGCAAGATTATTCTGCCGGCGGCAAGTATGAAACAGACCCCAAAATTCTGGCCGGCATTATATTTCTGCCGGCGACAAGTGTGTTACAGTGGACGAGTTGCCGGTCGCAACAGCGTTTTATCCACGGCAACTTGAAGTTTATTATTTTTTATCACACCATCCCCACTAACACTCTATAATTTTCTTCATACTCCCAAAATGGATCGAAATGACTATGAACATCATCTATTTCCGAAAGTTAATCTTCCAATATTACAAAATTAATAATACTAACATCTATAATCTCTAATTATCATCATCCTAAACTGTCTAATCAATCCTAAAGATAAAAAAACAACTAGATTGATGAAACCCCATTTGAGTTCATCATCAAATCAACACTAATCTACCCTCACACTATCAATGGCTCCATTCCCCAATTCATAAACACATCTTAATCTAATTCCTTTGATTCATACTTAATCAATTTATCCTAACTCATCCCAAGACTCATGAATCAAGAATAAAAAACAAAAGATGGGTATAGGATTTAATTACCTTGTTTGGTGCCATCTTAATCTTCTAAAAAACTTAAGAATTTTTTTCTTTTCTTTTCTTCTTCTCTTTTTTTTCTTTTCTTGCATTATGTGTGTCTGTGTTTTGTGTGTTTGGGAGAAGTAACCCCAGCTTTAGGGGTTGGTGGTACCTTTAAAAATTCCCAGATTTCCGTTAACGGGTTTTATTCCGTCAACATTTTCAAAATTTCACAACACATTTATAAAATCCTAAAAACAAGAAAATTAATAAAAAAAACTAGATCAACTAAAACACCGAAAACCTTAAAATAACCAAAATAGTCTAAATTAACCAAACGACCAAAGAAATCAACCAAAATAGTACCAAAGTGTTAGAAAATAAAAAAACTGAAAATTAAGGAAGAACAAGCCTTGTCTTCGTCTTATTCATGATGTCTTCGTTCCTAATGAATCCATGAAGTATTCCATATTCAAAACATCATCGGCTTTGAATTTCTCTGATAGTTTCCTCTTAGTGCTTTTTATCTTAAACCCGTGTGTGTACACATTCCCACACGATGTTGTAACTTCTATCTTCACATGCCAAAATTTATCACCCTCTTTCCTCATATAGGTTCTATCCCCGTCCGGTCCTCAATCTAAAATCTTCAATTGTACCGGTAATGACCCCAAGAAATCCATCATCTTCTTGATGACTAAAATATTTTTGAACTGGTTGAAGTAAGCTTCAATTGCCAAAGCCCTCTCCATAGCATCATTGATAGGTGTGTAAATACCCATCCTTTTTACCACTTAATTACAATAATAACCGAGCCAAAACGTGTATTTTATGTCATTTATGTCGGAATTATGCGTGGTTTGTGTTTTTGTTGTGTTTTAGGACGAAAAGGTGAAAAAAGGAGAAAACACGGGCATTCACGGGCTTTTATCAAAGAAAAAGACGAAAGACGAAGTCAAGAAGTCAAGAGTGCAAAAAGAACGGAAGTCCAAGACCAATTCTGAAGATTTATCGAAGAAAAAGTCAAAAGACGGAAGTTTACTTAAAGCCGAAGAACTCAAGTCTTATTTATTGAAGAATTAAAAGACGAGTTTAAAGAAATACCGAGCCAAAAGTCATTTAAGTCCAAGATTAAAGAAGATTAAAGGCTTAAGGACTTGATCATGCAAGTAAGAAGAAATGAAAGAGGGGAGGAAGCTTCCTAAGCACTCCTTAATCCTCCCCTATAAATAGTCATTAGGATAATCATTGTCATTTTGTTGGATAGTTTGACACACTATTTCTTCCATTTTATTTACCTTGCACCTTTAAATTCATGTCCATTTAATTACTTGTCAAATTTAAATACCTTGTCTTGCACCTTAAATACATTTAATTTCAAGTAAGTTCTCTTTTAATTCTTGTCAATGTTTATTTTTATTGTTTATCTCTCATTCTACCTTTCTTTAATCTTTGATCTTTATGTTTATTGTTCATGTTCATGTTCTTGAGTTTTTGTTAAATTTATTAAGTGGGTTTTGATTATTGTGGTTATTTTTGTTAATTTGATTGTTTTGGATTGTTTGATTATCATTAGTAGATGTTTTGTGATTAGTTTGATTTAATCTTGTGGTTGATTTTGTTTAGATTTTATTAGATTCGTGTTATTTCTTGTGTTCCTTGTTCTTCGCTGCATATTTCTGTTCCCAGGTATATTCCGGATCAAGCCAGTCATTCCGAGTGAAGGAGTCTGTTGAAAATATTCCGTATCAAAGTGGTTCATCCGGAATAATTAATTATTCCGGATCAAAGTGCTCTATTCGGAATCTTAAGCATTCCGGATCAAGGTTCAGCCAAGGTGATTCATCCGGAATATCCAATATTCCGGATCAAGAAGTTATTCCGGATCAGTAAGAACATTCCGGATCAATTCGTTTATTCGGAATAATTTATTATTCCGGATCAAACGGTTCATCCGGAATATCAGACATTCCAAATCAACCTAATATTCCGGATCAAGGGCTTCCATCCGGAATAAGTGACATATTCCGGATCAAGGAGTTCTATTCGGAATATTATTCCGGATCAAGAGATATTCCGGATCAAGGGCAATATTCCGCATCAAGGCTTTATTCCGAATGGAGAAGTTTATTCCGGATAGGTGACATATTCCGAGTAAGCAATTTATTCCGGATCAAAGTTTTGATAAATATTCCGAGTGAAGAAGAACATTCCGAACGAAGGTGACATTCCGAATGAGTGTTTATTCCGAATGAGGGTATTATTCTAGATGAGCTAATTTTCAGGTTCTTTCTAGTTTCTGTTTTTAATTTTCTGCTTTTAACTTTCAAGCTTTATTTTTCCCGCCTTTTTACTTCGTTGCACCTTAACATTTCTTGCCTTAGATTTAATTTTGCCTTGCCTTAGTTTTAAGTTTTAGTTGTGTTTTAAGTTTGCCTTAGATAGATTTAAGTTTGCGTTATTTACTTTTAGTGCCTTTTATTTTTCCGTCACGCTTTTAAATACTTGCACTTTATTTTAAATTAGACTTAGATTTACTTTAAAGTCAATTTACTTTTACGTCTTTGCACTTTTATTTTTAAAAAAACCAAAAACATTTGTTTCACCAAAAACAATAGAGTCGTACTTTGAATCGGAAATCAATTCGTTAAGATACCGAGAACAAGAACTTTAATTTTTATACAGGAAAAACCCTAGTTATCAATCGTTACATCCCAAGTATGGCGCTCCCAATTGTCCATACATAGGGTAACCATCATCATCTCTCCGTACTTCAAAACAACTCAACCATTCATCTTCGAACTCGCTTTCGAAGTCAAAATACCAAGGCTTTACCCTTGGTCTAGGCACATAGGTGTGAACGGTAACATCATCGTTAATTGCAAGAGTTCCACGACCCAAATCATTAACCGCTCCACATGTTCTTAAGAAGGGCCTCCCCAATAGTAATGGTAGGTCCTTTTCCTCCGGGATGTCCATAATGAGTAAATCCATAACATAGGCTTGGAATCCAATTTGCACTCAAGCGTTCTTTACCAAGCCCATGGGTTTGGTTTGAGAGTTATCCGCCATTGTTAAATTTGAAAAGTATGGCTCCGGATTACTTAACCCAAGCTTTTGATAAGTAGAATATGGCATAACACTCACACTAGCCCCCGTGTCGGCTAATGCATCAAATGGTGTATGTTGGGTCGAAATTATAAAGTATTATGAGTTGATGTGTCAAAACTAAAAGACAAGGACTAAATCTGACAAGTGAAGATTCTACAAGCCGGTGGACAAACTTGTAGAAGATATATTGCAAGAAGATAAAAGATTTAGTGAATATATTATTTAGTGATTATATTATTTAGTGAATATATTATTTAGTGAATATATTATTTAGTGAATATCTTATTTACTAAATATCTTATTTACTAAATATCTTATTTACTAAATATCTTATTTAGTTTCCTTGTAACAAGTGTTTATGTGTAGTATATAAACACATACCCTACGTAGGTTTTATTCATAACAATCATTCACAATGTAACCTACAAGCAATTCGTGTGTCTAGACGTGGGATTCAATGTATACACGTCTAGGTGTTATTTGTGTTTAATAATACAAGTAACATTTGGGAAAATTCATCTTGTCCACAACGCCTTGTTCATGATTATTGTTCTAATTCCGCTATGTTAAATCATATGAATGATAATCATGCCTAGCAGCTTAAAGATCCGAATATATTAGGTTTTATCAATTGGTATCAGAGCGGGTGGCTCTCGATGGTAGGATCAACGAGGTGTTCGTTCTTAGTGAAAAAGAAGAAAATCCCGTATAGGGTTTTTATGCAGTTTGTGTGCGCAGCAGTAGTACGAAGGGCATAACTTTTTATTGAACCGTTGGATCGCCACGAATTTATTTGTGTGTATTCTACACACATATATCTAGATATCCACCAGAGGGATTGTCGAGATCTATCCCCAAGAAAAAGTTATTAACCGTCGAAGTCAGCAGGGGTCATATGCTGTTTTCTGTGAACAGTAATAGTAAAAACGCGATTTCTCCTTCGTTAACCGTTGGATCGTCGTGAAATTCGATCTGTAGGTTCTTGACACTTATGTATAGGATCTCACCGAAGGGATCTTCGATCTGAGCATTTATGAAGAAGTTATTCGCTGTCGAAGTTCACTGCAGTTTATGGATTTTCACATGAAATAATGATTTAGGGTTTATAAAACCCTAGATCAATTAGCCGCTGATGGGAGTTATTTTGAAGCTGATAGATGTTAGTGTCAGTGGATGTCGTTGACGCTGACAAGGCATGGATGAGATGCTGATGACCAGGCGCTGACAGGTTTAAAGATGGCGCTGACAAGTTATATGTAGGCGCTGACAGAAATTCATGTGTTGTCCGAGATATGGTTTTTCAAACGCTGACAAGTATTGTCCGATATTGGACAACACACACTGATAAGATCTTGGACAATGAAGGATATTGGACGACAAAGTATTTGCTGCTGTGTGGTATTTTGGTTACGTTTTTGCACACAAAACGAGGTATTTACACACGAAGGTACATGGGATCTCCGTTTCTATACAGAATATCAAATTGATATTCATGGCTCGGATATTTTTTTATAAAGTCGTATATGATTAAGGGGAAGAGTTCTTATGGTAAGTTTGATGTTGAAGTTAGTTTTCACAAATTTGTTTTTCTTATTTAGGTGAGCAATACACCTTGTCTCTGTACTAAATATATTGTTACAGCGTACGACTGGCTCATAGTCGTGAAGGTTACCAGTTCCCATGTAACAAAAACTGTGGTGAGCAATACACCTTGTCATTGGACTAAATATATTGTTATAGCATACGATTGGCTCATAGTCGTGAAGGTTACCAGTACCCATGTAATAAAAACTGATGGGCGAGCAATACACCTTTATCATTGGATCTAAATATATTGTTATAGCTAACAACTGGCTTATAGTTGTGCGGTTTTTGTTGGTTTCAATTCCCGTTCTTACCAATAAACTGAGCCCCCTTTTGCAGTGAAAGAGTTGCATTTTTCTCTAGTCGTTTCGACAACTAGGGGAAGAGTTTATCAACTAGTGAGCAATTGGGTGAAAGAAATACAAAGTTTGGGTTATTCTGCTTCTACATCAAAATTATTGTACTTATTTTTCTTCAAGATCATTACATAGAGCTACTTTTGGAGAATTTTCAAGATTGCATACTTTCACATATTCCCTATTGATGTGTCAAAAAGGGGAAGAATATGTGCTATACTTAAGGGGAAGCAATTTGAAGATCGTGTACCATATACAAAAGGTTTTGACATCATCAACTAGGGGAAGATTGTTGGGTCGAAATTATAAAGTATTATGAGTTGATGTGTCAAAACTAAAAGACAAGGACTAAATCTGACAAGTGAAGATTCTACAAGCCGGTGGACAAACTTGTAGAAGATATATTGCAAGAAGATAAAAGATTTAGTGAATATATTATTTAGTGAATATATTATTTAGTGAATATCTTATTTACTAAATATCTTATTTACTAAATATCTTATTTAGTTTCCTTGTAACAAGGGTTTATGTGTAGTATATAAACACATACCCTACTTAGGTTTTATTCATAACAATCATTCACAATGTAACCTACAAGCAATTCGTGTGTCTAGACGTGGGATTCAATGTATACACGTCTAGGTGTTATTTTTGTTTAATAATACAAGTAACGTTTGGGAAAATTCATCTTGTCCACAACGCCTTGTTCATGATTATTGTTCTAATTCCGCTATGTTAAATCATATGAATGATAATCATGCCTAGCAGCTTAAAGATCCGAATCTATTAGGTTTTATCAGTGTAGTCCCATTAATCAAGATTGGAAGGACAAATTACCGGGATCCAACATCTTTTTGGGTATACCATGTTCAATGATCCTTTCCTTGATATGCTCATTAAACTCTTTTCCTTCCAAACGGGATTTTCTCATTTCGATCTCGTCAAGATTTTTTCGGTAACTCACATAGTTTCCTAAAACCTCCAAAATAGGCTTTGGTTCCTTGAGCTCATCCTCCTTTTTGTCTAAAATTATCTTTATCTTCTCTTTTTACTTGTTCGAAAGAGGATAAGATAAAGGTGATGGATTGGGCACGAATGTGGAAGGAGATCCTTCCTCAAACTCGACTTGTGTGGGCATGTAATGATTCGGAGTGAGCTTGTTGGCCTCTAATACATGGTTTTACCTCGTATGAAAGTTCGTTGTTCCAGTCTTTTCGAATTGATTACTAGTTATTAGTGCGACTCAGTCGTTCTTGGTGGAAAAATAAAGAGAGGTGATTATCTATTTTAAACTAAAAGCAAATATGAAAATGTCGTTGAGTAAAATTAAAGCTTTAAAAATTAAACTAAATTACGAGTTAAAAGTAAATGATTAAAAACTTGAAGGTAAATTGAAAACTTAAAACTTTATAAAGACAAAAACTTAAACCATCTGAATGTCATCGGAATCCCGTCGGAATGTCTGTGTCGGAATGTAATCGGAATGAACTCATCGGAATAAGTCAAAGGAAAACCCATCGGAATCACAACTGTCGGAATATCAAAGTATCGGAATAATTCTATCGGAATACAATGTCTGTCGGAATATGGCTGATGAAATTTTGGCAGCGTTTCGTCGCAATAAGCCTTATACCCGATCGCAAAGTACGAAGCCAGGAGCAATCGCAACCTACGATCGGAATAAGTGATCGGAATACTCTATCTGAGTAATCGATCGCAAAGTAAAACCCTAAGGGTTATTGCGATCGTAAAGCTGAATCGGAATGTACTGTCACAATATAGAAACCCTAATGATTGTGATGGAAATGACATAATATTCGGATGGAATACAATAAGCTAAAACCTGAATAAGCACTAATAAGCAAAGACGAATAAGCATTTATTTATATCTCAACCAAATGAAAACAAGCATAAATTTAATAACTTTTAAAACACGAAATAAGCAAACTTTATGAACAAAAGTTTAAAAAGACTAAACTTTTTAAGAAAACTAAAAAGTAAATAAGCTAAACACGAAATAAGCCAATAAGCATGATAAGATCAAAGCTTAATCCGTATAAAACTTAGATAGAAACCAGAAGATAAACTTTTTGATCTCATAAACATCAAGTTTAAAAAAAATCAAAGATGATTTCGAATCAAATATAAGTAAAAATCAAGAAAGGTAGAAAGAGATTGAAGATGAAAAAAACTTAACTTGAACTTGTAGATTAATGATTCCAAAATACAAGAGTGGATTAAAGCTTAAACATGAAAGAAAGAAAAGATGAAATTCTAGGGAGAGAAAGTTAAACACTTTCTCTCTCTAAAAATGAAAACTAAAGAAAGAAAAATAAACTAGCTAAATTAACTAACACCCTCCTAATGTGTCATTACGAGGGTATATATAGGAGGTAGCGAGTGCATGTGTTTCTTCCTTCTTTCTTTCTTCTCGTCTCGACTTGATTTAAATTCTTTGTCTTTCTCGACTTCGTCTCGGGATTTGTCGATATAAATTGAACTTGTCTTATAATTTCCTTCTTCTATTAGACTTGAGTTCTTCGACTTCATTAAACTTCTGTCTTTAGACTTTTTCTTCGATAAAAATTCAGAATAGGCCTTGGACTTCCGTTCTTTATGCACTTTTGATCTTTTGACTTTGTCTTTTGTATTTTTCTTCGATAAAAGCCCGTGAAAGCCCGCGTTTTTTTTCCTTTTTCATATTTTTATCCTGAAAAACAATAAAAACACAAACCACACATAATTCCGACTTTTTCGACATAAAATACAGGTTTTGGTCTTGTTATTATTGGAGATAAGTGGTAAAAGGATAAGTGTTTTCATACTTATTAAATCCCCTACCCTTGACCATTGTAATGCCCTCATGCAATGCATTAAAAAGATAGAAATATATACAAAATAAGTAAAGAAATCAAAGACTTACATTGGGGTTTTGGTTGTCATGAATGTTCATTATCCTCAAGTTTCACGTTCCCCATACCAAGATTAAAAGCGAGATCATTGTTATTATAAGTTAGCAAACTATCACGAATTCATGTGGCCCTATTATTCACTTAGACTCCCTTATTCCTAGGTTTATCTCTTATATTTTAATATTGTCTTGAATTATCACGAGGATGCATATTTTTATTTATTTCGATAGTTATTTAGGCTGAAAATAAAGTGGGACGATTTAATCAATAGTTAGCTAAAGGACAAAATCTTTTAAAACTGCTTCTCGGGACCTTTTAAAGTTCATATCTTGGCATAACTCGCTTCACGATTTGAGACATTTCTCGGACCGATATTTGGCAGCGTCTTCATACTTCGAATCTTGAGAGACGTTCTTGAAATTATGGTCTTCTCTTCATAATAGGAATTTCTTCACTTAAAGTTTTTGAGAGATTCTTCATATTTGGACCACGACTTCTTCATTTTTCTCCAATCTTTATTTTGGACTTTGATATACAACGATCCGCCTCCTTTTAGGACTTGGATCTTAATACTTATATTTTCGCACAAGTATAAAATCTTATCGTCCGATCTCTTAGAATTGACTTCCGGTCTAAAGTGCGACTCAATTGCCTTTTGGTGAATATGAAAATGGTTTGGTTTTGTTTATCTAATTTTACTAATAGCAAATAAGTAAGTGTCGTTGAGTAAAGTAGAAGTTTAAAGATTAATACTAAAATGACGAGTTAAAATTAAATGCTTGAAAACTTAAAGACAAGTTAAGAAAAATACTTGAACACTAAATAAGACTAACACTTAGAACTATGTAAAACAAGAAATTAAAACTATCGAAATATGCAAACTACACCCATCGGAATACTGTAATCGAGCACCAATCGGAATAACATCCAATCGGAATATGTCACAACTCTGCCGTCGGAATGTTTCAAAATTACCTCAATCGGAATATTGGTCGGAATGAATCTGATCGGAATATCTATGTGGCAGATCGGAATAATGGGAGAAAAACACCAATCGGAATATTAACAAACCCCACCGTCGGAATAATACAACTTGTGGCTATCGGAAAATTGATGCTCAAATCGGAATGCTCAAAAAGGATCAAATAGGAATGTTACAAAATAAAACTCAGATCGGAATATTAGAGAATACCTCCAATCAGAATAAGTAAATAATTCACACAATCGGAATATACCCAAAACCTGCCAGATCGGAATCTAAACACTTCTGCCGTCGGAATGTATAAACCCTAATCCGATCAGACGATCGGAATAAGGGGGTGCAATCGGAAAAATCAGAAACCCTTTTCTGATTTGCCAATCGGAAAGAGGGGTGTGGTGGCTGGTCGGAATACGCAGATTGGAAAAGGGGTTTAGACCCTTTCCGATATAAATGGGATTCGGTAAATAAGACAAGGAATAAGCTAATATGATAAGCTTATCCCCAAACTAGGACGAATCAAAAATGAAATGATCAAATAAGCACTAATAACAACTTTTACTAACTCGAAATAAATAAACTTTTAAATCAAACAACAAAAATAGGAACTTTTTAAGAAAACTTTTTATAAGTAAATAAGCTAATCATAAAAATAAGCCAATAAGCACAAAGAACTTAAAGCTCAATCGAATGAAAGCTTATGTAGGAACAAAAAGATTAACTTTTTAAGCACAAAACCATTAAGATCAACACGGATTTAATGTGATTTGCACCAAAATCAATCTAAAAATCAAAGAAAGGTAGAATGAGATTAAGGATTAAAAGCTTAACTAGAACTTGATTAATGAAATAAGCAATACACAAATGTTTAATCTTGAAAGATTAAAAGAAAAGATGAAACTTAGTGAGAGAAAGTGGAGAACTTTCTCTCTCTAACACTAGAAAGAAAAGTGAAAAATGAAAAACTAAAAACTAAAAGCTAACTACCCTCCTAATATGTATTAGGAGGGTATTTATTGGAAAAGTGGAAGGAGTGCATGTGTTGCATCTTCTTTCTTTCTTTCTACACGTCTTCTCGAATCGACTTAACTCTTTGTCTTTTCTCGATGTCGTCTCGGGATTTGAACTTGTCTTTTAATTTTCTTCTTCTATTAGACTTAAGTTCTTCGACTTCATTAAACTTCCGTCTTTAGACTTGTTCTTCGATAAATCTTAAGAATAGGTCTTGGACTTCCGTTCTTTTTGCAGTCTTGATCTTTTGACTTCGTCTTTTCCCGTTTTCTTCGATAAAAGCCCGTGAAAGCACGTGTTTTCTTCCTTTTTATATTTTGGTCCTAAAACACAATAAAAACACAAACCACGCATAATTCCGACTTTTACGACATAAAATACACGTTTTGGTCTTGTTATTATTGGAAATAAGTGGTAAAAAGATAAGTGTTTTCACACTTATTAAATCCCCTACACTTGACCATTGCAATGCCCTCATGCAATGCATTAATTTTAAAGCACGGTTTACATTTTCCATCATAAATAACCCACCTTGGCCTTTATTAAATACTAAACATAAAAAGATAGAAATAAGTAAAGAAATTAAAAACTTACATTAGGTTTGGCTGCCATGAACGTTTATCATCCTCAAGTTTCACGTTCCCCATACCAAGCTTAAAAACGAGATCATTTTTATTATAAGTTAGCAAACTAACACGAATCTATGTGGGCCAATTATTCACTTAGACTCCCTTATTCCTAGGTGTATCTCTTATATTTTATTTTTGTCTTGAATGATCACGAGGATGCATTGTTTGACTTATTTCGATAGTTATTTAGGCCGAAAATAAAGTGAATGATTTAATCAATAGTTAGCTAAAGGACAAAATCTTTTAAAACTATTTCTCGGGACCTCATAAAGTTCATATCTTGGCATAACTCGCTTCACGGTTTGAGACCTTTCTCGGACCGATATTTGGCAGCGACTTCATACTTCAATTCTTTGAGAGACGTTCTTGAAGTTATGGTCTTCTCTTCATAATGGAATTTCTTCTCTTGAAGTTTTTAGAGATTCTTCATAAATGGACCACGACTTCCTCATTTTTCTCCAATCTTTATTTTGTACTTTGATATACAACGATCCGCCTCCTTTTAGGACTTGGATCTATTTATCCTCATACCTTGTTAGAATCTTTTTGGATAGACTTCTCCATGATCTTTAGGGGAGTATTTGCTTTTCGTCGTGTGTCTCGATCCTTTATATTGATTTTCGATAAATGATTCTTCACATCACTTTTGGATCTTTAGCAACAAAATGTAGCCCTCATGCCTTGTTAGGGCCTTTTCGGACTCGCCAATCTTCGTATCCCGCATCAATAAGTTATGCCTTGGCTATGAACTCTAATCCGTACCGAGCAACTTTTAAACGATCTTGGGCTAGATGCTAAGTAACCTTTTAAATCGTACAACCTTATTTATTGCAGATAAATTTATTAACAAGCAAAGGGAGAATAGGCTTATAATTAACTCACATAAATTCACGAAAGAATACCAAACTTATAATTGACTCTATCATCTCTCGTCCTCCACAGTTTAAAATCTCAAGGAATGAGACTCGTGGATGCTTAGCCTATTAAATCAAAGTTTTGGGTTTTCGAGTCATCTATAGGATCTTGAAAATTCTTAGACTTTTTCAAGTTTAGAAATCGCATTTTAAAGTTCCCTTGATAAACAACTCTCTAGGATCAATTATAGGAACTTGTGAAAAGTTCTTGTTCTTAACCCGTGAGAGTTAAGACTTTCGCGTTTTATAGCTCCCTATATAAAAGCCTCGCAAAACATGACTTAAACACGTTAAGGATACTAGCTAGAGTAAACTTAGATAAGTAAACTCGGGTTGAGACAACATGTTCACGACTAAGAAAATTTAAAACCACTTTATTGAAAATTTATTCTAGCAATGGAAAGAAAATAAACATAATAAAGGAAAATACAACTATACAACTAGGCCAAAATAGATTAAAAATTTTGAAAAATGTCGAAAAATGAATTTTTCGGTTAAAATGAGGGCAAATTCATGGAAAAGACCACTTACTTCGATAGAAGTCCCCCCTACACTTGAGATAAACATTGTCCTCAATGTTTAAGCATGTGGGAGTAAACTCCCCTACACTTATGACATTGTGCACTTTGTTTAAATCTTGCTAAGGAAAGGACAACTAAAGTGAATTCAATGTGAACATATAAAATATGAAATATTGAATCACAATAGTTTAGGATAGAACGGGGAAGATGGGAACACGGTATCACGGTTCATCAAAAGTCATCAAGGTGGATCTTTTAAACGTTAATCCCTGCACAGCACAAGAAACAAGACAACAAACACATACGGGGCTCCCCTACACTTATTATGAAAGCAGGAAAGGATAGATCGGTTGCCTCCCGAGAAGCGCTTGTTTTTGATAACCGAGTCACGAGCCTGACTCGCCCCAAATTTAGTTCATGGGAAATGTCGTGAGGGATGGAATCATTTCATGAGAGATGTCCTCACCAAAGTATAGCTTCAAACGCTGGCCATTCACCTTGAAATTGGGCCCATTTGGCTGAGAAAGCTCAATGGTCCCATATGGAAAGACTTTGGCGACGGTGAATGGACCAGACCAGCGGCTCTTCAACTTGCCAGAGAAGATCTTCAACCGAGAGTTAAAAAGTAAGACTTGATCACCAACGTGGAACTGTCGGTTCTTAATCCTTGCGTCATGAATGATCTTGGTCTTCTCCTTGTAGATCAGTGAGTTTTCGTAAGCTTCATTCCTCAGTTCGTTGAGCTTGTTGAGTTAAATCTTGTGATGATCACCGGCTTTGTTGATGTCTAAGTTAGCCCACTTCAAGGCCCAATGCGCCTTATGTTCCAGCTCAATGGGGAGGTGGCATGCTTTCCCGTACACAAGACGATAAGGTGTACAACCGATCGAGGTCTTGTAAGCAGTACGGAAAGCCCACAGAGCATCATCTAACTTATCGGCCCACGCGGCGCGATGCTCTCCCACAGTACGCTCCAAAATTCACTTAAATCTACGGTTGGAAATCTCGGCTTGCCCATTGGTTTGGGGATGATAGGCGGTGGAAAGACGGTGATTGACACCGTACTTAGCCATGACTCTTTCAAATTGATCATTGCAAAAATAAGTCCCGCGGTCACTGATTATAGCACGAGGAATGCCGAATCGAGCGAAAAGCTGCTTTAAAAAGTTCACAACCACCCTCGCATCGTTCATTGGGAGAGCCTTAGCTTCAACCCATTTAGAAACGTAATCAACGGCTACGAGGATGTACTTTTTCCCTTTGGAGGATGGAAATGGCCCCATAAAGTCGATGCCCCATACGTCAAAGATTTCACATTCCTGGATGAAATTTTGAGGCATCTCATCTTTATGTGTGATCTTGCCTTGGCGTTGGCAAGCATCACAATGCTTAACCATTTCGTGAGCGTCACGATAAATGGTGGGCCAATAGAATCCAGAGTCAAACACTTTCTTAGAGGTGTAGTTGGGACCAAAGTGACCACCGGTGGGTCCTTTATGGCAAGCAGCAAGGATTTTCAAAGCTGCCAGTCCATCAACACATCGACGAATGATCAGATCAGCACATTGTTTGAATAAAAAAGGGTCATCCCAAAAGTAAGTCTTAACATCATTCAAGAACTTCTTCTTTTGTTGGGATGTTAACCCTTTGATGAGAACACCACCCGCTATGTAGTTTACAATGTCGGCAAACCACAGGGTGTCATCAAGATTGAGATTTATAGACATTAAGGTCTCAAGGGGGAAAGAGTCATTGATCTCTTTGTTCGGATGGTCCCCCTGATATGGATCCTCAAGTCTACTCAGATGATCCGCAGCTAGGTTTTCGGCACCCTTCTTGTCACGAATTTCAAAGTTGAATTCTTGAAGGAGTAAAACCCAGCGAAGAAGTCTTGGCTTAGAGTCGTGCTTAGTCATCAAGTACTTCAACGCGGAATGGTCCGTGTATACGATGGTGGTGGATAAAACAAGATAGGGGCGAAATTTTTCAAAAGCATAGACAACAGCTAAAAGCTCTTTTTTGGTTGTCATATAATGCAATTGAGCCCCTGTCATTGTTTTGCTAGCATATTGGATTGGTTGGAAGTGTTTATTCACTCGTTGGCCCAAAACCGCACCAATAGCAAAGTCGCTAGCATCGCACATCAATTCAAAGGGTAGCTCCCAATTAGGGGTAACCAAGACCGGTGCCGTAGTTAGCTTATCCTTAAGAAGATTGAAGGCTTCGATACACTCTTTAGAAAAGTTAAAAGGAGTATCTTTTTCCAAGAGGTGGGTCATCGGGCGAGCGATTTTAGAGAAATCCTGAATGAATCGACGATAGAAGCCCGCATGACCCAGAAAACTTCTCACACCCTTCACGGTTGAAGGTGGAGGTAATTTGGCTATGACATCCACTTTAGCACGGTCGACTTCAAGACCGGCTTAAGAGATTTTGTGTCCTAGCACAATGCCTTCTTTTACCATAAAATGGCATTTTTCCCAATTCAGAACAAGGCGAGTGTCTTCGCACCGCTTAAGCATACGTTCCAAATTGGCAAGGCAAGAGGAGAAGGAATCCCCAAAGACCGAGAAATCATCCATGAAGACTTCCATGGTTTGCTCAACCATGTCATGGAAGATAGCCAACATGCACCTTTGGAAAGTCCCGGGGGCATTGCATAAGCCAAAAGGCATTCTTTTGTAAGCAATTGTGCCATAGGGACAAGTGAATGTTGTCTTCTCTTGATCTTGGGGATCGATGGGTATTTGGAAATAACCCGAGAAACCATCAAGAAAGCAGTAATATTCATTACCAGCTAAACGTTCAAGCATTTGGTCCATAAAAGGTAGAGGGAAATGATCCTTTCTCTTGGCATCGTTGAGTTTGCGATAGTCTATACAAACTCTCCACCCAGTAACGAGACGGGTAGGAACTAACTCGTTGTTAGCATTGGGCACAACGGTGATTCCACCTTTCTTAGGCACACAATGGACTGGACTAACCCATGGTGAATCTGAAATAGGGTAAATCATACCCGCATCAAGAAGTTTGATAACCTCTTTTTTGATGACTTCATGGATTTTAGGATTCACCCTTCGTTGGCTTTGAATGGTGGGCTTAAAGTCGTCCTCCATGAGAATTTTATGTGTGCAGAAGTGAGGATCAATTCCGCGAATGTCGGAGATTTTCCAAGCGATAGCTCTTTTATGCTTCTTCAACACGGCGATAAGTCGGGACTTTTCTTCTTCTTTCAGGTCCTTCGCGATGATGACCGGTAACTTCTCGTTGTCTTCAAGAAAAAAGTACTCAAGATGAGGAGGTAGGTCCTTAAGCTCAAGAGTAGGAGGGTCCTCAATAGATGGTGTAACTAACGATGGATCATCATTAGTCACCTCTTTGGGAGAAGGAGGAGAAAACGGGTCTTCATTGAGAAGTCTCTCAATAGTACGAATTTCTTCATCCCAATCAGTGGAAGAATCATCATACTTAATATCGAGAGGACCCAAGCTAGCTTCGAAATCATCCAAGTCACTTTCTCCAAAAGGAGTCAATGCCGGAGCAATTGAGGCAACGGTCTCAATATTGGGTAGAGAAGAGAGAGTACTTTTGCAAGCATCATGAAAATGTTCTTCACAAGCCTCATCGAGAACACCAATAGAATTAACGCTCTCATATGAATAAGGTTGCTTAGAAATCTTACCCATGTTGAAGATAATTTTATCGTCACCAACTCTCATGATTATTTCGCCCGCGGCTACATCAATGAGAGTGCGACCGGTACTCAGGAATGGACGTCCAACGATTAATGGAACACGGGGATCCATTTCGTAGTCAACGACAACAAAATCCGCCGGGAAGGTGAATTTGTCAACGCCAACAAAGACATCTTCGGCTATCCCCACTGGATAAGAAACCGTACGGTTAGCTAATTCCAAAGTCATTTTAGTGGGGACTAGCTCGGGGAGAGATAATTGCTTCCAAACACTTAAAGGCATTAAGTTTATACTGGCACCTAGGTCGGCTAGGTCCATGCAATTCTCTACTCCCGGGAAGTTGCAAGGAATCAGGAAGCGACCCGGATCACCAAGTTTGGTGGGCAATTTCCTTAAGAGAACGGCGGAGCAGTTCTCATTAAGTTGGGTCTGAGAAATGTCAAGAAGCTTTTCCTTGTCACTTAGAAGATCTTTAAACATCTTAGCGTATTTGGGCATGTGAGCGAGAGCCTCGGCAAAGGAGATGTTAAAATTCAATTGTTTAAACATTTTGAGAAAGTTTGAAACCTGAATATCATCCTTGCTCTTTTGCTTCTCTTTCCTCAACCTTGAAGGATAAGGTATATTGGATGAAGAAGAAGGCTTTAGGGGAGTAGGATCACTCACAACCATGGGTGGTGGGGAAATGGGGATAGAAGGTGAAGGAGGTGGGGAATTTTGCTCTTTTTCCTTGTTCACAATCACGGGTGGAGGTGTAGGAAGCTCGGGTTCCGTATAACTTGTTCCACTACGAGTGGTGATTGCTTTCATCTCCCCTCTTGGATTCGCAACGGTGTTACTCGGAAGAGTACCCGAAGAAGAGGGTTGATTACCTTGGATGAGCGAACCGATCATATCATGAATGTTAAGCGCTTGAGTGCTGAAAGAGTCTCTGATATCTGCACGAATTTCATTGCTTTGTTTTTCCATGTCATTCCTTAGCTCGGCTCGAATATCGCTCCCTTGTTTCGCCATTTCGCCCTTCAAGTTGATGACTAGACTCTGAAGATTCATCACCATCTCCCGATTAGTCTTCATGAACGTCTCGACGTCTTGATTTAATGCCATCGGTTGATTGAGAGGTGGAGCTTGGTAAGCTTGAGAATTTCCTTGAGTTGGGTATGGGTTTCTTTGGGATTGATATTGATTGTTAGTACGAGGTTGGGATTGGTTGTTTCGGTTATAGCTTTGTTGTTGGTTTTGGTTTGTAGGAGGGAAACCGGGTGGGGCAAGATAGTTGTTGGAATGATAACTTAGCAAGCTACGGTCTCCTTGAGGACGAGCTTGATAGCCTCCCGTAGGATAAGTACCGTAAGCCGCGTTAACGTTTTCAGAAAAATTGCCTTGAGTAGAAGGAAAATCATTGTAAGAATGAGGACCACCACATGTGTCACAAGAAATAGCAACGGCTTTAGCTTGTTGAAAGTGGTTTGTGGCCATGGTCATGAAATTCTTGTTCATCTCAGCGAGTTTTCGAGAAATTTCAGTCATCTCGGGATTGGAAGTAGTAGAAGAAACATTGACTCTCGAGTTAGATCTTGAAGATGCGGATGAATCCCAATTCTTGTGGTGATTAGTCATGTTTTCAATCAACTCTCTACATTCCTCCGGTCTCCTTTTCATAAAAGTACCACCGGCGGCGGCATTGATCGTGTCACGATCACGAAAAGTAAGACCATTGTAGAAGGTATCAATAAGTGTGACGGGGAGCATGTTGTGATTTGGACAGCGGTCGATCAAATCATTGTATCATTCCCAAGCATCGAAGAGTGATTCATCATTGTCTTGCATGAATCCACTAACTTGGTTACGAAGGCTTGTGACCATGGATGGTGGGAAGTAGCGCGACCAAAAACGTTGAGTCATGTCATTCCACGTATGAATAGAATTCTTAGGGAGACGGTCAAACCGTTTTTCGGCATGGTGAGAAAGCGAGTGGGGAAAAAGTTGAAGGCGAAGGTCATCCATAGAAACACCGGGGCACTTCATGCTTTGGGTGATGGTAATGAATTTGTCGAGGTGTTTGTTGGCATCATCATCCGGAATTCCGTGAAATGGGTTAGTTTGCACTTGCTGGATCATGTGATGCTTCAACGAAAACTCGTGAGTCGTGACGTGCATCGGCGCAATCGGGCCTCCGCGCCCGTTCATGGTGGGTTGACACAATTCCTCCATTGTTCGTAAATCAAGTAGGAGGACATTGTTGTTGTTGTTGTTGTTGTTATTCAAATTGGGTAGAGGTGGGTTATTATTGTTGTTATTAACACCAGCCATATCTAAATCTTCACGAGTCTCGGGCTCTATATAGTTCGAAGATCTAGTACGCATACACCTGCAGAAGAAAAATATACACAGAGAATATCTATATAATCTTTTTGGTGCAAAAGCTTTGGAAAAGAATTACTTTTAATGATTTTTTAATGTTTTTGTATTTTTGAAGAGTTTTATATTTTTTATGGATTTTGAAAAATTTTTAAAGCAAGGAAAATAACGTTCAAAGAACGGATCCCAAAATTCAATGCGTCTCTCACTAGAAACCGTTAATCTTAACGAAAAGAGCCGGCAGCGGCGCCATTTAATACTTATATTTTCGCACAAGTATAAAATCTTATCGTCCGATCTTCGAATTGACTTCCGGTCTAAAGTGCGACTCAATTTCCTTTTGGTGAATATGAAAATGGTTTGGTTTTGTTTATCTAATTTTACTAATAGAAAATAAGTAAGTGTCGTTGAGTGAAGTAGAAGTTTAAAGATTAATACTAAAATGACGATTTAAAATTAAATGCTTGAAAACTTAAAGACAAGTTAAGAAAAATACTTGAACACTAAATAAGACTAACACTTAGAACTATGTAAAAACAAGAAATTAAAACTATCGAAATATGCAAACTACACCCATCGGAATACTGTAATCGAGCACCAATCGGAATAACATCCAATCGGAATATGTCACAACTCTGCCGTCGGAATGTTTCAAAATTACCTCAATCGGAATATTGGTCGGAATGAATCTGATCGGAATATCTATGTGGCAGATCGGAATAATGGGAGAAAAACACCAATCGGAATATTAACAAACCCCACCGTCGGAATAATACAACTTGTGGCTATCGGAAAATTGATGCTCAAATCGGAATGCTCAAAAAGGATCAAATCGGAATGTTACAAAATAGAAATCAGATCGGAATATTAGAGAATACCTCCAATCGGAATAACTAAAACATTCACACAATTGGAATATACCCAAAACCTGCCAGATCGGAATCTAAACACTTCTGCCGTCGGAATGTATAAACCCTAATCCGATCAGACGATCGGAATAAGGGGGTGCAATCGGAAAAATCAGAAACCCTTTTCTGATTTGCCAATCGGAAAGAGGGGTGTGGTGGATGGTCGGAATACGCAGATCGGAAAGGGGTTTAGACCCTTTCCTATATAAATGGGATTCGGTAAATAAGCCAAGGAATAAGCTAATATGATAAGCTTATCCCCAAACTAGGACGAATCAAAAATGAAATGATCAAATAAGCACCAATAACAACTTTTACTAACTCGAAATAAATAAACTTTTAAATCAAACAATAAAAATATGAACTTTTTAAGAAAACTTTTTATAAGTAAATAAGCTAATCATAAAAATAAGCCAATAAGCACAAAGAACTTAAAGCTCAATCGAATGAAAGCTTATGTAGGAACAAAAAGATTAACTTTTTAAGCACAAAACCATTAAGATCAACACGGATTTAATGTGATTTGCACCAAAATCAATCTAAAAATCAAAGAAAGGTAGAATGAGATTAAGGATTAAAAGCTTAACTAGAACTTGATTAATGAAATAAGCAATACACAAATGTTTAATCTTGAAAGATTAAAAGAAAAGATGAAACTTAGTGAGAGAAAGTGGAGAACTTTCTCTCTCTAAAACTAGAAAGAAAAGTGAAAAATGAAAAACTAAAAACTAAAAGCTAAATACCCTCCTAATGTGTATTAGGAGGGTATTTATAGGAAAAGTGGAAGGAGTGCATGTGTTGCATCTTCTTTCTTTCTTTCTACACGTCTTCTCGACTCGACTTAATTCTTTGTCTTTTCTCGATGTCGTCTCGGGATTTGAACTTTTCTTTTAATTTTCTTCTTCTATTAGACTTAAGTTCTTCGACTTCATTAAACTTCCGTCTTTAGACTTGTTCTTCGATAAAACTTCAGAATAGGTCTTGGACTTCCGTTCTTTTTGCACTCTTGATCTTTTGACTTCGTCTTTTCCCGTTTTCTTCGATAAAAGCCCATGAAAGCCCGTGTTTTCTTCCTTTTTCATATTTTGGTCCTAAAATACAATAAAAACACAAACCACGCATAATTCCGACTTTTACGACATAAAATACACGTTTTGGTCTTGTTATTATTGTAAATAAGTGGTAAAAGGATAAGTGTTTTCACACTTATTATATCTATTTATCCTTATACCTTTCTAGGGTCTTTTCGGATAGACTTCTCCATGATCTTTAGGGGAGTATTCGCTTTTCGTCGTGTGTCTCGATCCTTCATATTGATTTTTGATAAATGATTCTTCACATCACTTGGGATCTTTAGAAACAAAATGTAGCCCTCATGCCTTGTTAGGGCCTTTTCGGACTCGCCAATCTTCGCATCCCGCTTCAATAAGTTATCCCTTGGCTATGAACTCTAATTAATACCGAGCAACTTTTAAACGATCTTGGCTAGAAGCTAAGTAGCTTTTCAAATTGTACGACCTTATTTATTGCAAATATATTTATTAACAAGCGATGGTAGAAAAAGCTTATAATCAACTCACATAAATTCATGAAAGAATACCAAACTTATAATTGACTCTATCATCTCTTGTTCTCCACAATTTTAAAATCTCAAGGAATGAGACTCGTGGATGCTTAACCAATTAAATCAAAGTTTTGGGTTTTCAATTCATCTATAGGATCTTGCAAATTCTTAGACTCTTTCGAGTTTAGAACTCGCATTTTAAAGTTCCCTTGATAAACGACTTTCTAGGGTCAATTATAGGAACTTGCGAAAAGTTCTTGTTCTTAACCCGTGAGAGTTAAGACTTTCGCGTGTGACAATCCGTCAACTTATGGTTGATATTTTATTCTCAATTATTATTTGAAAATATTATTTTAATCTTATATTATGAACCCACTCATTTCGGGGAAGAAATTTGGATTTACGTCTTGAAGTAGCATCGACTACGTCTAAATCGGAGGATTCCACGTTACGTGCTTACGTTTACATACACCGGTTTTTTGTGATAGTCCGACATTTTAGAAAATAAATTTATCCGTGAATATTACTTTGGGATTTTAATTTTGATTTGGTTCATAAACTCACAAATTTACGAGAAGAGATTAGGACTTACGATTTTAATTTAACGTCCTTTACGACTAAACCGGAAACCTTAGGATTACGTATTTACGTTTTCGAACTCCGTTTTTGATGAGACAATTTTTATTAGATTCGTTTTGTGCCGTTGATTCATAATTTATAAAAACGTTTTTCGTAAAACGACCCGATGGAACGTAAATCGAGGAAACTAGAATCGAGGAGTACCCGTAAATTAGTGGGATGGGACAAGTTTTACACTTGCCCACCCCACTATATGGGATGGCTACACAATGCCACCACATCACAAGATGTGGCAAAGTTGTAGCTAACAAGTTAACACTTGTTAACTAAAGCTTACAAAGTAAGCTACACATAACTTCAAACCACCAAAACCATCCAAGCCAAAACCATTTCTCCTAAACACATACATGCAAACCACTCATACTCTCCTCCCTCTCTCTCTATATTTCGTCCACCACCACCCCTACAGACCCTCATTTGATCAAATTTAACCATGAAATCATATGTTATTCATACATATGATGAAGCCCTTTTGAAGCTCTATTGATTGGTGGTGATTTTAACATCCAAGGAGAAGATTTGGTGATGTTCAAGGGCTGATTTCTACATGAAGTTTACAAGTATTGGTGGCCATGAAGATTGGTGTTGATCTATCACAAGTTCTTCCATCAAAATCCAAGCCATGATCATAAACTACACAACCTTGGTGGTATAATGATTGTTCTTTCCATCCTCTTGTTATTTTGATTATGTAATCATGTATTTTATTTCTTATTGTATATGTATATGATGAATATATGATGATAAAAATGTTGTGTGGGGATCAAGTGTTGATAAATATGATTAAAGAGATGAAAAACCATAGGTAACAAGGTTAAAATCTTGCTAAATATGATGGCTGTATAAAAACAGTAAGTAACCAAATGTTAAACTGATAAAATGGTGAAGTGGAATCAATATAAAGTATTTATTAGGTGTTATACACATGTGAGAGTTGGCCATGCAATGGAATCATAAAAATGAGTGAGATATGATCAAAATAAGTTTAGAGTGCAAATCTGACTACACTGTTTTGGACGAATTTTATAAAATACTTAGACGTTGATTCATCAGTAGCTATAAATGAAGCACGTATCATGTAGTTTCTGTGATAAAAATTTGGGGTTCTATCTCCATGTAGAACTCTAGATATGACCATTTTAGTAAACTAGATTTTTAGGACTGATTTTGTATAAATAATATATAATATAAGCACTCAAAATAAATATAGGATAAAATGTGAATTAAAACCCACTAACTTATATATTACATTTATATAAGTATGTACAAGTATAAATAAATGGACATTTTATAAAAATGATAGTTTGTTATGTTTTATAAGTTATAAAAACTATAAACATGATTTTTACGTCTTTTCTACTGATACCGTAAAATTAACGTTTTTCGTCAATTAAAACTTAGACGGTCGGACCCGTCTAATGTAAACTTTTTAAAAGTCATATACTGATATATAAGTACTTAATACAAGTAAAAACCGATAAAACCTGAACTATATAACATATGGACATTAACGGGTTAAGTTAGCCTTATTGGACTATTAATCCAACTAATTTGGCTAAACACTTATAAATTTACTTATTGGGATTAACCCACTTGGGCCCAACATGTAAAGTATAATACTGATAATAAAAGTGTATAATGGACTAATATAAGTTATTGGGCTTATAATAGGCTTATTGGGCCTAAAACATGTATATAAGCAAAACTAGTAAACTAGTATAAAAGTTACCAATACATAACACTAAAATGAGTAAATGAGAATGTATAAACCCACTTGATCATCATCATCATATATAAAATCATCATATGTATACATAATTTTTATTTTTATAAAGTCATTGGACAAGAGTCTAAGACGAGTATTATTTGTCTAGGTTTCCGTGATTGAAGCACGTACCGTACATCCGAATCGCCGATAACACGCCTTTCCCAATCAACGTGAGTTCATAGCCTCACACTCTTTTAAATGTTATTATGAAATGTTTTATAAACCCGCGAGGGAGATAACATGTTATTTTTTATAAAATAGGACACTAGTTGTCCCGATTTTCTGTTTATTGATTTGGACCCAAATGATTGTATGACCTGATGAATGATTAAATGACCCGATAGATGAGATAAAATGGATTATTAAAGTTAGGTTATGTCACTAAAAGTCCCATTAGCATGAATTGTGAACTACCGTGATTTGGTAGACACTTATGCATATAATAGTACTATTTGGGGACGATCACCCTAGTTCGCGCCTTGACGGTTGATCCCCGTCGTGCCACATTGATTGGTAAGCGAATTTATGTATGAGAAGATTTACACAAGCGTGATTATTGTGACGACACGCTAATTTAGATGGGCAAATTGAGTTTTGGGCTAGCTACCCGTTGTTTTTTATAGTAAGGTAACAATGTCATGCGGCTTATAATAATCCAATTAACGAAATATTGCTTTAAGCATTGAATTACGATATATTGCCTGACTAGCAATACAGGGTCTTATCATTGATATTATTTTCGTGTTTTGGTTTTATATAACCATATTCATATAATGGTTTCTATTTAATCTATACAACGTAATAAAAGGTATTTTATGATGTTTTTAACGACAATGGTTCGTATAATGATTTTGAAGGCAAAAGCCTATATTATGATTTTTGATAAGGATTTGTATAAAATGACTTTGGCTATTTTATGGCCTATTACAATGATTTGTACAAAATGATTTTCGGTAATTATTTTATACCGATGTTATATTGATGGATTTTATTAAACTCTATGAATTCACTCGGCGTTATCGATGACCTTTTCTTTTAACATGTTTTATCTCAGGTACTTGAAGGTAATTCTCGGGAAGACAACAAAGAATTCATGGCCCGCACTTAAATAATAGTTTCCATTCAAATGCTTTGTAAAAATTGTATGAAATACTATGACTTGGGACCTATGTAAATTTGATATTTATGAATGGAAATGCTTTATTATTAAACGACGCGATTTTTAAGCGTTGTCTATGATGTGAGTAATGTGCTATCCCGTAACACCAACGAGTCTTCCGCTGTATTGAATTGTAAAAATTTGGGGGTGTTACATCGCGTTTTAAAGTTCCCTATATAAAAGCCTAGCAAAACTTGACTTAAACACGTTAAGGATACTAGCTAGAGTAAACTTGGATAAGTAAACTCGGGTTGCCTCTCGAGAAGAGCTTGTTTTTATTTACCGAGTCACGAGCCTGACTCGACCCAGAACTAATTCAAGGGAAACGTGGTGAGGGATGGAATCATCTCATGAGAGATGTCCTCACCAAAGTACAACTTCACACGCTGGCCATTCACTTTAAAATTAGGCCCATTTGGATGAGGAAGCTCAATGGTGACAAAAGGGAAGACTTTGGCGACGGTGAATGGACCAGACCAATGGCTCTTTAGCTTGCCCGAGAAAATCTTCAACCGAGAGTTAAAGAGTAAAACTTGATCACCGATGAGGAACTCTCGGTTCTTAATCATTGCATCATGGATGATCTTGGTTTTCTCCTTGTAGATCAATGAATTCTCATAAGCTTTATTCCTTAGTTCATTTAGCTCGTTGAGTTGAATCTTCCAAAGATCACCGGCTTTGTTGATATCAAAATTGGCCCACTTCAAGGCCCAATACGCCTTATGTTCCAGCTCAATAGGGAGGTGGCATGCCTTCCCGTACACAAGATGATATGGAGTGCACCAATCGGAGTCTTATATGCGGTACGGAAAGCCCACAAAGCATCATCTAACTTATCGGCCCACGAGGCATGATGCTCTCCCACAGTACGCTCTAGAATTCGCTTCAATCCACGGTTAGATATCTCGGCTTGACCATTTGTTTGGGGATGATAGGAGGTGGATAGACGGTGATTGACACCGTACTTAGCCATGACTCGAGCAAATTGATCATTGCAAAAATGAGTCCCGCGGTCACTGATGATAGCACGAGGAACACCGAATCGAGCAAAAAGCTGCTTCAGAAAGTTCCCAACCACCCTCACATCGTTCGTAGGGAGAGCCTTTGCTTCAACCCATTTTGATACGTAGTCAACGGCTACGAGGATATACTTTTTCCCTTTAGATGATGGAAATGGCCCCATAAAGTCGATGCCCCGTACGTCAAAGATTTCACATTCTTGGATGAAATTTTGAGGCATCTCATCTTTATGTGTGATCTTTCCTTGGCGTTGGCAAGCATCACAATTTTTAACCATCTCTTGAGCGTCACAATAAATGGTGGGCCAATAGAATCCCGAGTCAAACACTTTCTTCGCGGTGTAGTTCGGACCAAAATGATCACCGGTGGGTCCTTTATGGCAAGCTTCGAGAATGTCTAAAGCTGCGGGTCCATCAACACACCGACGAATAATCAGATCAGCACATTGTTTGAAGAGATAAGGGTCATCCCAAAAGTAAGTCTTAACATCTTTAAAGAACTTCTACTTTTGTTGGGATGTTAACCCTTCGATGAGAATACCACCCGCTAAGTAGTTTGCAATGTCCGCAAACCACGGGGTGTCATCAAGATTGGAATTGATAGACATTAAAGCCTCAAGGGGAAAAGAGTCGTTTATCTCTTGATTCGGATGATCCCCTTGATAAGGATCCTCACATAGATGATCCGCGGCTAGGTTTTCCGCTCCCTTTTTGTCACGAATTTCGATTTTAAATTCTTGAAGGAGCAAAACCCAATGAATAACTCTTGGTTTGGAATCCTGTTTTGTTAACAAGTACTTCAATGCGGAATGGTTGGAATAGACAATGGTGGTGGAAAGAACAAGATAGGGGAGAAACTTCTCAAAGGCATACACTACAGCTAAAAGCTCTTTTTGGTAGTGGTATAATGCAATTGAGCCCCCGTCATTGTCTTGCTAGCATAATGGATTGGTTGGAAGTGTTTGTTCAGTCTTTGACCCAAAACCGCTCCAATGGCAAAGTCGCTACCATCGCACATCAATTCAAAAGGTAGCTCCCAATTAGGGGTAACCAAGACCGGTGCCTTAGTTAGTTTGTCCTTAAGAAGATTGAAGGATTCAATACACTCTTTAGAAAAGATAAAGGGAGTATCTTTTTCCAAGAGGTGGGTCATCGGGCGAGCGATTTTAGAAAAATCTTGAATGAATCGACGATAGAAGCCCGCATGACCAAGGAAACTTCTCACACCCTTCACGGTTGAAGGTGGAGACAATTTAGCAATAACATCGACTTTAGCACGGTCGACTTCAAGACCGGCTTTGGAGATTTTATGTCCAAGAACAATGCCTTCTTTTACCATGAAATGGCATTTTTCTCAATTAAGAACTAGACGAGTGTCTTCACATCGTTTGAGCATACGTTCTAAATTGGCAAGGCAAGTAGCGAAAGAATCACCATAGTCTGAGAAATCATCCATGAAGACTTCCATAGTTTCTTCAACCATGTCATGGAAGATAGCCATCATACACCTTTGGAAAGTCCTAGGAGCATTGCATAAGCCGAAAGGCATTCTTTTGTAAGCAAATGTTCCATAAGGACAAGTGAATGTGATTTTCTCTTGGTCTTTTGGATCGATGGGAATTTGAAAATACCCGGAAAAACCGTCTAAGAAGTAATAATAATCATTACCCGCTAAACGCTCGAGCATTTGATCAATGAAAGGAAGAGGAAAATGATCCTTTTGGGTGGTATCATTGAGCTTGAGATAATCGATGCAAACTCGCCAACCCGTGAAAAGTCGAGTAGGAATTAACTCGTTGTTTACATTAGGAACAACGGTTATTCCGCCTTTCTTAGGCACCCACTGGACGGGACTAACCCATGGCGAATCCGAAATAGGGTAAATCATTCCGGCATCTAGAAGTTTGATAACCTCTTTCTTGATGACGTCATGAATTCTAGGATTAACCCATCTTTGGCTTTGGATTGCGGGATTAAAGTCATCCTCCATGAGAATTTTATGAGTACAAAAGTTCGGATCAATTCCGCGGATGTCGGAAATTTTCTAAGCAATTGCTTTCTTATGATTCTTCAGCGTGTTGATAAGTCGAGATTTTTCTTCTTCTTTCAAGTCCTTTGCGATGATGACGGTAACTTCTTATTGTCTTCAAGGAATACGTATTCGAGATGAGACGGAAGATCCTTAAGCTCTAAATCCGGAGGATTTTTGATGGAAGGCGTGGTCAAATTCGGATCATTGATAGAGATTTCCTTAGGAGATGGTGGAGAAATATGGTCCTCATTGAGAAGTTTCTCAATGGTACGAATGTCTTCATCCCAATTGGAGGGAGAATCGTCATATTTTAGGTCCACATCCCCCAAAGTTGCTTCAAATTCTTTCGAAATGAAATCACTTTCTCCAAATGGAGTTAGTGATGGAACAATAGAGGCAACGGTCTCAACAATGGGAAGAGAAGAAGAACCACTTTTACAAGCGTCTTTGAAATGTTCTTCACAAGCCTCATCAAGAACGTCAATGAAATTAACACTCTCGTTTTAAGAAGGCTGCTTAGAAAGTTTACCCATGTTGAAGACGATTTTATCGTCACCAACTCTCATGATTAATTCGCCCGCGGATACATCAATGAGAGTGCGACCGGTCCTCAAGAATGGACGTCCGACGATTAATGGAACACGGGGATCCATCTCGTAGTCAACGACAACAAAATCCGCCGGAAAGGTGAATTTTTCGACACCAACGAAGACATCTTCGGCTATCCCCACCGAATAAGCAACCGTACGGTTAGCTAATTCCAATGTCATTCGTGTGGGGACTAGCTCGGGTAGAGATAATTGTTTCTAAACGCTTAGAGGCATTAAGTTGATACTAGCACCTAGATCGGCTAGGGTCGTACAATTCTCTACCCCGGGGAAGTTGTAAGGAATGAGAAAGCGACCCGGATCACCAAGTTTAGTTGGTAATTACCTTAAGAGCACTGCAGAGCAATTCTCATTAAGTTGGGTCTGAGCGATATCAAGAAGTTTCTCCTTATCACTGAGAAGATCTTTAAACATTTTAGCATATTTCGGCATGTGAGCGAGAGCCTCGACAAAAGAGATGTTGAAATTCAGTTGTTTAAACATTTTGAGAAAGGTAGAAACCTTAATATCGTCCTTGTTCTTCAACTTCTCTTTCCTCAACCTTGAGGGATAAGTTACATTGGGTTGAGATGAAGGCTTTGGAATGGAATTCTCACTCACATCCTTGGGTGGTGGAGGGGTGGAAGTAGAAGGTGGAGTAATTGGTGAAATAGAAGGTGGAGGAATTGGAGAAGGGGACTCGTTTTCCTTTGTCACAATCACCGGTGTAGGTATAGGAAGCTAGGGTTCCTTTAAACCTTTTCCACTTCGAGTGGTGATTGCTTTCATCTCCCCTCTTGGATTAGAAACGGTGTACTCGGAAGAGAACCCGAACCAGAGGCTTGATTACTTTGGAAGAAACTATCCATCATATCCCTTAAGTCATTCGTTTGACTGCTCAAAGAGTTTCGCATATCGGCTCGAAGATCATTCCCTTGTTTCGCCATATCTCCTTTCAAGTTGATGATTTGCCGCTGAAGATTCTGCACTATTGCGTCATTAGTCCTCATGTAAGTTTCAACCTTGTGATTAAATGCGGTGGGTTGGGTGGGAGGAAGAGCATGGTAAGCAGGTGATTGATAAGCGGGTTGTTGGTGAACTTGATTGTTTCCTTGAGGTGGATATGGGTTTCTTTGGGTTTGATATTGATTTGGAGCTCGTGGTTGATTTTGATTGTTGCGATTGAGGTTGTTTTGATTTTGAGGTGGAAAACCAGGTGGTGAAAGGAAGTTGTTTGAACGATAACTGAGCAAATTGCGGTCACCTTGAGGACGTGCTTGATAGCCTCCCGTAGAAAAGTAACCGTTGGCGGCATACACATTTTCCGGATTGTCATGAGTCGAAGGAAAATCGGTGTATGAATGAGAACCCCCGCATATTTCACATGACTGATTCATAGCATTAACTTGCACATTGATGCTTTTGGTATTGTTAGCGGTTTGTAGAGCAAGTGTTTCAACAATCGAAGTAAGCTTATCAATTCTCTTGTCGGCGTCACTAGTACTAGCACTAGCCACATTAGTCCGAACACTCTTAGTTTTCACTCTAGACTTATTCTCAATAATGTCCCATGCGGCATTAGAAGACTTAACCAAAATGTTACCCCCCGAGGCACTATTTAGTGAATCTTGTTCATTCATGTTTAAACCATTGTAAAAAGTATTAATTTGATGTACTTTTGTGAAACCATGCTGTGGACACTTTCTTAAAAGTTCCTTAAAACGATCCTAAGATTCACTAAATGTCTCACCGTACTTTTGTTCAAAGTTAATGATTTCATTCCGCAAAGCAGTAGTACATGAGGGTGGGAAAAAGTAGTTGATGAATTTGGTCTCTAAATCCGACCACGTAAGAATACTTTGTGGCGGTTCCTTATCAAGCCAATGGCGGGCTTGTCCCTCTAAGGAGAAAGGAAAAAGTTGCAAGCGAATCACTTCTTGTGAAACCCCATTATACTTGACTGTATTAGTGAGTTGAAGGAACCTTTTGATATGGTCATGAGGATCATCAAGTGTACGCCCCAAGAATGGTTGAGCAGAGACCATTTGAATGAAGCCGGATTTGAGCTCAAAGTTGTTGGCTCCAATCTCGGGTATGACAATAGCATCGGTGTTTCCCTCCACTTACGATTGCAAAAGCTCGATCATTGGTCGATTGTCCATGGTGATAATAGGTGGAGTTTCGACTTCGGCCTTAATTGCTTTTTTCTTACGAGCACAGGTACGCATACACACCTACAAAAAGAAAAGAAAGATAGACAAGAAATATTTTTGGTTTTTTATGTTTTCCTATTTTGATTTTTGAAAATTTATATTTTTAGGACTTTTTAAAATTGAAGCAAGAAAAATAACGTTAAAAAATGAACGGATCCCAAAATCCAACGCGTCTCTCACTAAAAACCGTTAATCTTTACGAAAAGAGCCGGTAGCGGCGCCATTTAATACACGGTTTTACCTCGTATGAAAGTTCGTTGTTCCAGTCTTTTCGAATTGATTACTAGTTATTAGTGCGACTCAGTCGTTCTTGGTGGAAAAAGAAAGAGAGGTGATTATCTATTTTAAACTAAAAGCAAATATAAAAATGCCGTTGAGTAAAATTAAAGCTTTAAAAATTAAACTAAATTACGAGTTAAAAGTAAATGATTAAAAACTTGAAGGTAAATTGAAAACTTAAAACTTTATAAAGACAAAAACTTAAACCATCTGAATGTCATCGGAATCCTGTCGGAATGTAATCGGAATGAACTCATCGGAATAAGTCAAAGGAAAACCCATCGGAATCACAACTGTCGAAATGTCAAAGTATCGGATAATTCTATCGGAATACAATGTCTGTCGGAATATGGCTGATGAAATTTTGGCAGCGTTTCGTCGCAATAAGCCTTATACCCGATCGCAAAGTACGAAGCCAGGAGCAATCGCAACCTACGATCGGAATACTCTATCTGAATAATCGATCGCAAAGTAAAACCCTAAGGGTTATTGCGATCACAAAGCTGAATCGGAATGTACTGACGCAATATAGAAACCCTAATGATTTTGATGGAAATGACACAATATTCAGATGGAATACAATAAGCTAAAACCCGAATAAGCACTAATAAGAAAAGACGAATAAGCACTTATTTAAATCTCAACCAAATGAAAACAAGCATAAATTTAAAAACTTTTAAAACATGAAATAAGCAAACTTTATGAACCTGACTTTAAAAAGACTAAACTTTTTAAGAAAACTAAAAAGTAAATAAGATAAACACGAAATAAGCCAATAAGCATGATAAGCTCAAAGCTTAATCCATATAAAACTTAGATAGAAACCAAAAGATAAACTTTTTTGATCTCACAAACATCAAGGTTAAACAAAATCAAAGATGATTTCGAATCAAATATAAGTAAAAATCAAGAAAGCTAGAAATAGATTGAAGATGAAAAAAACTTAACTTGAACTTGTAGATTAATGATTCCAAAATACAAGATTGAATTAAAGCTTAAACATGAAAGAAAGGAAAGATGAAATTCTAGTGAGAGAAAGTTAAACACTTTCTCTCCCTAAAAATGAAAACTAAAGAAAGAAAAAAAAACTAGCTAAATTAACTAACACCCTCCTAATGTGTCATTAGGAGGGTATATATAGGAGGTGGGGAGGGCATGTGTTGCTTCCTTCTTTCTTTCTTCTTGTCTCGACTTGATTTAAATTCTTTGTCTTTCTCGACGTCGTGTCCAGATTTGTCGATATAAATTGAACTTGTCTTATAATTTCCTTCTTCTATTAGACTTGAGTTCTTCGACTTCATTAAACTTCCGTCTTTAGACTTTTTCTTCGATAAATCTTCAGAATAGGCTTTGGACTTCCGTTCTTTATTCACTTTTGATCTTTTGACTTTGTCTTTTGTCTTTTTCTTCGAAAAAAGCCCGTGAAAGCCCTCATTTTCTTCCTTTTTCATATTTTTATCCTGAAACACAATAAAAACACAAACAACGCATAATTCCGACTTTTACGACATAAAATACACGTTTTGGTCTTGTTATTATTGGAGATAAGTGGTAAAAGGATAAGTGTTTTCACACTTATTAGCCTCCGTGTTTTTGTTACGCTTCGCCTTGCCCATCTTGGCTATTTCACTTTAACTTTCAACATTGGGTCCATCTTCAATAAAAAACTCAATGTAATCATCCTTTTCTCCTTTAAGTTTGGTCAAATTAACCGTAAGCATGCCTTTTTCGAAGTCTACCACACACCTTGTTTCCCAAAGAAACTTATACCCAAAGACCGCTGACGGCTCACCAATGTCGGCGTGATCTATGATGTAGAAGTCCATCAAGAACACATAGCCATGAATGTCCACCCTTACGTTTCGTACAATACGCCTACCTTATTCGGTATAGCCTATTTTCACAAATCCAAGCTTCCCTAACATTTCTTCCGTCATATAGTTGGTTGGATAGGTTAGGCTTAGTTCAGTGTCCCCAGCTCCTTGATTGTCAACGGTGCATGGAATAGCAAACCTCATTAATGGTTCAGTGTACAAACGATATGTGGCACGTTGAAAAATGGCTTTTTTCACACCCTTCTTCATTGATTATCACACTCTTGTGGGCAAAGCTTTCCACAAGTCCTTCTCTTCCGGAGTCTTTTCCACCTTAGTGATGCTCGATTCACACTCGTCACTAAGTTCTCCTTCTAGTCCATTTAGGTATGCGGAAATTTCGCTAAGAGAATCCATCTTTAAGAATAAAACTAAAATAACAAAGTTCAGAAACGTTAGGGTTAGCGTTAGTTAAAACCTACAAGTAAACATACAATCTTATCCCTAAAAACAAACTAGATAAACAAATAAACAAAATAAATTTTTTTAGACATAACACAATTTGTCGGCCGACAAGATATTTCAGCAACATACAAACAGTGTGACTTTTGCCGGCCGACAAGATATATCTGCCGGCGGTGAGGGTACAACAGACTACGGGTTGTCGACCGGCAATGGCATTTTTCCGGCGGCAACTTACCTGCACAATTTTTTTTTCTTTTGATTTACCACTTCTTTTTAACCATAATTTTCTGATTTTTTTCTAAACATATGAAGATATTCATTAAACAAACAAGATTAAACAAACCAAAAACACAAAACTTATAATTTAAACAAAATAAAGCCTATTCCAAACACTAGCTTATTGCTTCTATTCTATCTTTTTTTTATGAGTGTGAGCTTATGACATATGTAATGCAAATATAAAATAAACATAAGACACACTTTATTTTATATAATTATAATATTCTAAACTTATTCTTATTCAATTTTTATTATGACTAAAAACTAAATTTTTACACCACTACTAAATTGTAATGACTATAACATGAAAAATATACAAATCCCTGGCAGCGGTGCCAAAAACTTGATGCGCGTCTTGCACTCCTAGTTTTAAATTTATAATCAAGACTTATTAGTTCCTTAACTACGCATACGAGCAAGTATACTCGTTCAATTGTAGCAAAGTCGGGTAAGTCAAGATCGTCCCATGGGATTTATAAACATGTAGATGGTGTAGGTAATAGGATTGTTACTACCGATATTACCGCTAGAACTAACATTGTAAATGAAATCATAACTAAAAGTAATAATTTTGTGAATTTCATTTTATCCGTAGGAGATTTAATTTGTGTGCGTTTATCAACTATGAATCATAAATCTAAAGTATATGCACTCCATTCCATGATATTTTTCATAGAATCCATGTTAATAAATTGATTTAGAGAAACCCTTTCGACCAATCATTATGTATGCAAATTCATTATAATTCCCATTTGCAAGAAAATACAAGGAGATTAGTTTGGTTTGAATGGGTCCTTTTGACATATACCCAAGGTAAATCTATTGACAAATTCCTTTAACCAACTCGTCAAGGTGAGTGTCAATCACCCATAAACCAAATTGACTTATGCACAAATCTTTTGGAACATAGTTTACCAGAAATCCTTTTGACCTCTAAATCTAATAAAAAGCTATATTTCATTTGATTATCAAAACATGTTTCAAGAAATTATCAACCATTAAAACCTAATTATATTCTTTTGATCATAAAACCAAACTCTCCTTTAGAATCCATGTTCATCACACAAGCATATCACACTACTCAGAATTCATATTCAAACACATCTCGCGACAATTCATAATCATATCAAACATTCAACAATACTTAAATTAAAAGGAAAATTAATTCAAGTACAAAAGTTTTACCAAATGGTTCTTCTAACACAAAGAAATAACAAAGTAGAATTTAGAGCAATTCCAAGCCTCCAATTGATCAACCAACCTCCAACAAAATTCCTCCTAAGAGAAATTCGTCCCTCCTATGAGGATAAACATGGTTTATTATCTTATGGGTTATGTAGGAGTGGGATTCTAACCTTTGTCAAGGGTTAGAATAATCATTGGATTAAGCACACTAAAAACAATGAGCCTAAGGTCTATTATATACATGATTTATGCTTGGAAGAGAGGCAAAAACGTTTGGGAATGATTATGGAAGGGAAATGAGCAGCCTCCAATTGATGGTGGTGAATTAAGGATTGTTTAATGAGACTTCTGTTGATCCCGTCTGACACTTTGCTGGCGGCACTTCTCAAAGTTGCTGGTGTCAACTTTGCGAAGTTTTGCTGGTGGCAACTTTCAATTCTGCTGGTTGTAACTGGCCCCTTTTTCCCATTTTTTCCTTTTAGTCCTTTTACTTTGTTTCTTCCTCCTTCTTTCTTCTAAACCTTCATGTTAATGCAAGTGATGCCTAAAAACATTATTAGTGTTAACTAATCTTTCTAAGTTTTGATCACAACAAACTGTACAACACATTTAGTGTAAAACACAAAACGAATTATTTAACTAACACTATCATCAAGGTAATAATCATATCACTAACTTTTCTTAATCATACTTAGTGATCATCAAAGTGATTATCCTTAAAACTCACTTTTGTTAATATGACAAAAGATTTTTTAATAAACTTTCTTTTTAAGAAAATGTTTTATTAAAATGGAAAATGTAAATTTGAAAATGGCATATTCCATATGCCATAAGAATATCCTTTGAAGGTTTCAAAAACCTCAGATATTCCTACCCCACTAAAAGACAAAAAAGGGAGCGGACTCTACTGGGCGGTACCTTAAATAGCTAGGCGGTTCCTTAGTGATATGGAACCGCCGACTAGATAAGGATCCACGCCCAGCTAGCCGTTGGACTTTGTCTTCTATAAATAGTGGATCAAATCTCATTTTCCAATAAGCCTCTTGGACGCTTTTCTCAGCCCCCTTTCTCTTTTATATAGCATAATCATTAGTAAATGATCACTTAATGTGTTAAGTATGTTTACATATGATTATCCTCTTGATCCCCTCATTTACCTTTTCCAATGAGAAGATCACTCACTCACTAGTGTTGTCATAAAGATGAATCCATGAATTAGTCATGTTCATCAGGTTAGCCTTTTTCTTTTTGTTGATCCATTTGTATTTATGAATACTTGGACTAGTTGTGTACATCCAAGCTATTTGTGAATACTTGGATTTGTTGTGTACATCCATTGCATATGTGTTTGCTTAGATTTGTGTTGTGTAGATCCAAGCTACATGTGTGTACTTGGATATGTCTAGTTGAGTTGTAATATATTTGTGTAGTAGTTCACACTAAACTATAAAGTAATGTGGTTGTGTCTTGTGAGTTCTCACTAAACTTGAAAGTGATTAGTAGTTGTGTTGTGTGAAGTTCTCACTTAGCTTCAAAGTGAAGAGTCGTGAAGATTGGTTCTAGCTTTGGATTAGAACTCGACATCTAGCCTTGTGTCGTAAAATGGTGAAGTAGGCAATATCGTGAAGATTGGTTCTACCTTGAGATTAGAACTCGACATCTAGCCTTGTGTCGTTAAATTGTGAAGTATGCAACGTTGTGTAGATTGGTCCTAGCTAATGATTAGGTCTCGACATTTAGCTTAGTGTCGGAAAATAATGTAAGCGGCGATGTAAGGCTTTCTCCGCCAAGAAGGGAGCTTGTGGATATAGTGGAAATCTCAAGTAGGTGTACTCGAGGAGTAAAGTAGAAACGAGGATAGAGCCTCGTTGTGGAACTACTATAAATCTTGGTGTCTTGTCACTAGGTTGTCTCCTTCCTTACTCTTTACTTATTTCATTATCATTATACTTACCTATTACCGTTGCTAATGCATTTGAATTGAACCTAATCATTATGCAACTTAGCTTCAAGTAAAAGATAGTTTTGATATACACTTAATTCACAGTAATTTAAATTAGGTGACTAATAGAAGAGAAACTATTCAACCCCCCCCTCCCTTTCTAGTTTCTACAATTGGTATCAGAGCGATGGTCACTCAAGATCTTTGAAGTATATTGTATTTTAAAACTTGGATAGATCCATTGTCTCCTCAAATTAGAAGGTCAAGTTGTACTAAAGTTTCTCTTTGGTCAAAACTAGTTTTTCTTGGAAAATAGGTCTTTTAATTGGTAATATTGCATCCCTCTTAAATTAGTAGACCTTATGCATTTTAGATCTATTCTTGAAATGTATCTACTAGTTTGCATCTTGCTTTTTGTAGGTACTCATGAAGATCAATCATTTAATTGGTTGTGGATTGAGTTACTTGCACTTGTAGAAGACTCATCTTCATTGATCTTCAACATCCTTGAATGATGATATCAAGATGATTGGGAATTATACTAGTCCTTGAAGACTTAGTACTCATCATATTCATTGTTGGGCATTTCATTGATTCCTTGATGGATTTCTCTTTGTGGCCAAGGTACGCTTTCGTTCTTCCACACGCCCTTTGATCATTCTCTTGATCATTACTTGACTATGTGCTTGTTCTTGGCATCCTTGCCTTGACATTTGTTTGTAGTTTGTGATTCTTTTCTTTTATCCTCTCAAACCTTCATTGCTTGGATACTTGACTCACTATGGTGATGTAGAGTGAGTTAGTAGTAGCTTAAAGTATCAAGCATGATTTCCATGGTTTGCACCCATATGGTTAGTAGCCCCTTTGTGGGAGAGAAAGTGAATTAATACCTTGCTCATATTTTGGTTTAGACCAAGACTATTATTGAAAGTGATCTTAGTCTATGCATCAATAATTGCTTTGTGTTTATTCATTACCAAAGCCATTTAACGTTTCCCTGAAAAGGCACGTCTTAAACCACTATATATGACACAACCTCTTCGTCTCCATGATTTGAAGATTGTTATTAATCCCTTGAGCATTGATATTAGTCTTGATTCACTTCCCATAACTTCTCTCCACTTTGCTTTTTCGCTACAAGTAGTCGTTTGTCCATTTTGGTTCTTTTCGATCTCGATTCAACACGTAATCCTTCATTAAGGCATATTGCTTAGTGTTATGATGATCCAATGATATTCTAAAAGGTTTAAGATATATTTTTAAGTATTTTAGAAAACTTGGTTTTCAAAATTCTTTCTATGTTTCATTGGTAAAAACCAGCCTCTGCAGGCGGTTCTTTATCTTTGGCGGCTCAAACCTGCGGTTCCTTATCGATAAGGTACCGCGGGCAATAAAGTTTGTCAGAGCGCCAGTTTTATTAAAATAACTTTTTTCAAACCAAACCCTCTCTATTCCAAAAACACACAACCGACGGTTTTCACCTTTTCCACCATTGTTGAAGCTTCAAAAACCTTCAATCACTCAAATTAATTGATTCCAACTTGTGGGTTTCACTCATCCTTCATCAAACATCAATTAATTGTAAGTACTTTCTTTCAATTTCATCTATTTTTTTCTTGGGTTCATCCTTTCATAATTGGGGAATTTTAAAATTGAAATTGAATTAGAACCTTAATAGGAATATGGGTTGACATGGTTATTTTACTGTGATTCCTTAGGTTCATATTCATTAAGATTTCACTAAAACCCACTTGTAGAACAAATCCGAATTTTGGCTAAATGATTTTGGTTAAAAGATGGAATTGAGATGAACCCATGAACAAATAGGTAGTTGCATTGTTAATGCTTACCTAAAAACTTTGTTTTGAAAAACCAATGTTATAGTCCATTGTTGATCCAACATAGTTCATATGTTCTTAGTTAATAATGAAATAGATACATTGTGAGCATGAGAATGATATGGATTCAATCCTTTGTTTGTCAAGAAATTGATATAGCATATTCTCATATTTTTTGAGTTTTAATTTTAATTTTCATATGAGTGATTGGAAAAATATTTTCTTGTGTTTATTTAGGTACTAATCATGCCTTCACAATACCAAAAGGATCATCAACTCACCAAACATTATATGCCTAACCTTTCCGAATTTTGTCACTCAACTCACCTTGCCCATACTTATTCCTCCCTTCAATACCGTTGTTTTCATGAGGGTAGAGTTGTACAAAAGGATATTAAGGATTATGTCTACATCAAGTCTGTGTTTGAAAATATTGGATTTGATTGTTTGTTGAACATTAAGGAAGACATCTATCCTCGATTCCTATTGGAGTTCTTTAGCACATACTCCGTCATTGAAAACGACTATGGAATATTTGTTACGTTCATCTTGAAAGGTCAACTCATTCAATACTCTCTCGAAGTCTTCGGTCAAATTCTTGATGTCCCATTTGTAGGCACTTGTCGCTTCACGGATAAATGGAAGCTTAGTGCTCTCCTTGAATCCAACAATTGTCCTCCAAATGATCATGAGGAAATTGATCTTGACTTCATTGTTGACATTGTCTCCAAAAATCGTAATCGACTCATTAAGAGAAGCCTTCACACTAAGGTACGTTCGGTGAAACGTCATGAGGTTCTCTTAAGCGACCTTAATGATAATATGGTCCAATGGACCAATATCCTTAGGGAAAATGTGTTTTGTCTTTGTTGAAACCGAGATCATGTTCCGGCGTGTTTAGTGCATATATTATATTGCATCTTTACCAACACCAATTACAATTTGGCATATTTTATCGCTCAACGGATCAATTATGCTATTCACAAGCCTAAAACAAACCTCCCTTACGCAATGCTTCTCACTCGCATTTTTAAAAGGGTTGGCCGTGATTTTCTAAATCTTGATCTTTCTCAGTTTCAACCGGTCAAACGGGTCATGCTACCTATTCAAGAGGTATATAAGAGAAAGACAAGATGTGATCGTAAATCCGACCAACAAGAGTCCAATGATCAGGACATGGACATGCCAACAAGTGATGGTGATGGCATTGGCACTAGTGCTGCCATTGATTCTTCGAGTACTTCTCACCACTCCACAAACTCATTCGTGGACAGTTTAGATGACATTGTTTCCCCTCCTCATCTTTCCACTAGTGAAGTTCCTAATAATCTCAATTTGAAGGAACTTCACCGTCAAAATCTTCGAACCCAAGGTGATTTACATGAACACCGGGTTGAGTCAAGAAAGGGAATCAAATACTTGGGAAACATGATCAAGGGATTGAGCAAGAAGAGAAGATGAAGACTTTGAATTGTTTCAAAGTATACATGTTGGTAAACATGTAATGTGATGTTGAACATTTGCTTCCTTTTACCTTATTTTGGTTGTGTATTAACTATATTCTAATTGTTTGGATTATTTGATATTTATCCTAAATGATTGCTTATGCCATTGTGATTATATTTTTCATAGCTTCGTGCATCCTATGTGTTAGTTAGCTTCCTAGATTTTGGTCGTTAGTTAACTTTGGCTTGAAAATCCTTTGGTAAAAATCTGGACTAACCAAAGTTTGAGGAATTACCATTTTTGAACACCACTGGTCGCGGTTCCTTATAGACCCGCGGTACCTTATTGTTAAGGAACCGCCGCCCCTAGATAAGGAACCGCCGGCTACTGTGTCTGACAGAATCTTTGCTTTACACTATTTTCCTTAATCTGTGTAAACCTTGCTTGATTCTTTGCAAAAACCTGCACATTTCCTAAACTAGGTTAGCTAAATTCATTGTTCACATAAAATGTTTTTAACCCATTACTAGTTTGGATCATCCCCTCACCCTTTTAAACCCACCTTGTTATCCATGTTCTTCACACATCAAACCATTCTTCCTTAAACCTTAAACCTCTCATTTCAACAATGGTTTCTACAAGAAGCTCCAACTCATCCAAAACCTCCACCTCAAGGAAAAATCTTAAGATTAAGATTAAAATGCCTAAACCTAACTCCTCACCCTTTCACACGCCCAAGAATGAGATTGTCCCAATTCTCATTTCTTCATCAAACTCACCACCTGTGACACCCTAGAATCGAGGTCATTTACGATACCCTAAATTACGCTAAATTTTGAAATTTTTGATAAATTTTAATTTCTATAATTATACGTATTTTGGTTAGAGCCGATGTTCGAGGTTATAATTTTTACGGTTGACGTTTTGAGAAGGACGATGACGATTTCGATCCCGAGAGATGCCCAATTTTATATAATTTTTGACGATTTATCGATAATGTAATTTTTCGAGAATTTTATTTACGGTACGTGTTAAGTTGAGTCGTGTGAGTTTTATAGCCTTCCAAGTACATTTAAAGTATCCCAAAAATATTTTGGAGCATTCGGGAAGATTTCCGACTCCCGTAAAATTTTCAAAATTGACAATTGAGTCAAACCCGCAAAGTTTTGAGGTTGTTTTCTATTTAAGGACAAAAGAAACTAGAAATTGCAACAAGGTCCCTCCTAACTAACAAAAGGGGGCAAAGTGGACAAACACACAAACACACACAAACATTTACAAGAAAAATCAAACACTCCCTCCCCTTGTCTCTCTCAAAACCCACGGTCACACCTCAAACACACAAAAATCCACCAAAAATCTTTTCTACTTGATTTTTCAAAAATCTAAGGTTAGACCACGCTTAGTTTGGTCATTACCCACCTATTCATGTAATCAAATCCAACATGCATTGATAAAAATTTTTCAAGATTTTTCATATGATCCAAAATTCGTTTTTGTGGCTTTTTGAGCTAATGCATGTTTATTTTGAGTGTTATGGAAGTATAAACACCATGAAAACCCACCAAAATTAATTTGGTTGTGGTGAATGGGTCACCCAAACCCCACGGCAAAGGGGTGTTTGGGGGAGCCATGGTGGTTGATGAATATGCATGTTATTATTGTGTTTGGTTTGTTGTTTTAGAAAGATTCATATAGGTGTTACTACTTGCATGTGTATTTTTCTTTGATTTTGATTTTGAGATTGGTTGATCAATAGGGGTAGGATGGAAGTTTGATGTTAGGATATGTTTGGGAAGTCTTAGGATGATGTTTAGAGTTGGTTAGAAGTCTTGGAATCGAGTCTAAGCGTGTTTTTGGTATAGTCATTTTTAGGCAGAAACATTTGGCCTATTTTGGAAAAATGATTTTTGTTCCAAGTCTTGAAAACTAAATATAGTGATAGAGGGTTTTTCTAGCTTTAATTTGGTATAAGGTAGAGCCCGTGACTCAAAACGAGCTAAAAGTTATGACATTTTAAAGATCGGGTACCGGGAGACGAGGACTTTCACAATCCGGATTTGTGTAAAGTTTTAGTCAAATCCCGAGGGTCACAAGTATAATTTGGTGAATGATCAAGGGTCAAAACTTGGTCCCTAACCTGTACAAATGAGTCTATATGTTGACTTATGAGTCAAGGAAGTCAAAGGTATTTTTCATATAAGTCAAAGTGGTCAAAATTGGTCGAAGCGCAATTTCAGCCCGTAAAATGTAGTCGTGGAAATGAGTTGCGTGACGGGTCGTAAAAGTGAAAACTTTTGTTGGACTTAAAAACATGTTATCTACAGGTCATATAGGATTTTTGGAAATTTTGTCAAATTTTATAAGTGCGGTTTAATAAGGTAAAACAGCCCGTACTTTAGTCAAGTACCGGCGAGAACGTGTAAAAATGGACAACGTAGGTTATAAGAATGAATGGAATAAAATGAATGATACTTGTTGTTTTTGTTTTTGGCGTGAGTTATATTGGTCATAAGTGACTTATATATATGTATTTTATACAGTACCGTAAGTATTTAAATGAGATTACTCATTACGCGTTATTTGTGATAGGTGTTGATTTACCCGGGCATCCGTTTCATCGTCAGTGAACACTCCTCGAACTACCGACTACTTAATATCTAAGGTGTGAATTTATAGCCTCGCTTATACTATTTTAAATTGTTTTACCCGCGAGGGAAATGCATGCTAGTTTTTAAAAGGAACGTATATCATGAATGATTGTTAGACCCGAAAGTTGCCTTAGAAATTGTGTTGAGTACCAAAGTTGCAAAAGTCCCTAAATTCATGAACTATTAACTATTGTCTTGCCCTTGCGAAGGGGGAAATAGCCGCTTATGCAATTTGTAGTACTACGGGGTTGACGACCCAATGCTAGCCGAGAAGCTGTACTTATAGTAAGTTCTGCGGTAGATTATTTTGTATGAGAAATAAGGTATAATTGCAACTGATGCCTTTAGTGGGGCACTGGTTTCATCTGAATCATGCCGGTATATTTACGCGGGTGATTGAGTTAACGGATTAGTGTCATGAGCTTAAACACAATTGTCAGTATCCTGATTATAGTTTGTTTGATCGACAAGACTATAAATGATCACGAATGGTTTTTATTATATATACGTTCAAATGGATTGAAAAACCTATGAATTCCACTCAACGTTTTCGTTGACCAAAATTTTGGCATGTATTTCAGGTAACCGCTGAGCAGTAGGATGGAGCATGCATGGGATGGAGGTTGTGTGATCGGCTTGGTGTCCGCTTGTTTTTCCCTCCTTTTCTACTTAAACAATTTTTATGTTTAATGTCATGTGGTTGTAAAACTGAAGTTTTTGGGTTGAGATTCATGGGGACCGAAACGCTAAACTCTGTGCACTATTTGGGGTTGGAAAAACTGTGGACATGTATTATTTAACAACCTTAAATGTTGAATTTTTAAGTCGACGTCTTTTTTTAGCGTCGTTTGATATATCTTGTGTGCAATGAATACTGTGTAGCACCCATTGTTGTAGTTCCGCTGCGCATAACAATTGTGGGGGTGTTACAGATTGGTAATCAGAGCCACGAGTTATAGAGAACTAGGTCGTTTTTGAAAATCCTAAACTATAACTTTTGGTGTCGTAAGAAAAGGGTCCAAGCACACACAACTATCCTGCATGGCTCCGGTAAGATTTATTGTTGTATTTATGGCATTTGACGTATACTTTTGAGTAAAGTATATATGTGGGCAATTATTATATAAGTATGGAATTACTATATGTAGACGTTAAATTTTACGTGAAATATCCGACATCGTAATTTTCATATTAATCATGCATGAGCATCATATTATTACATTTCGGGCATATGTACCACCTTTGCATTGCATTTGCATGCATATATTTATAATTATTGTATAATTACTTATGTACCCTCCGAAATTCGCTGTTATTGCAGGAATGGCCGAGGTACCGCCCAACGATAACGGGAACGATTACGTCGTAGGTCACGAAGGGGGACCGTTACCTCCGAACCCGCCGGACAATAATAATGGATGGATCGCTCCAGAAGACGAAATAGGGCCGGAAAACGACAATGGCGAAAGTGAGGTGGATAATTTCAGCATGAGTAGTGATGACAATGAGGATTCCGAAGAAGAGCCCGAGGAGCTATTGGATGATGGCATTCCCGAGGATGCCGTAGGCCAGACCGAACCCGACTTGTTTCAAACCCCGAGTTCGCCGAAGGGTTATGAGGTACCACCGACCGGTCGTTATGAGCAGCAACCTTTTGATCGCCCGATGGACAACAGTAATGGGAGCAGTGGAGAGTCATCCAAGTCGCCATCGATTCACGAGAACATTACGAGGGTCTATTTTCCGAGACCGAGTCACTACTGGGATCCCGCAGGTCGTTTGGGGAGGATGGAAAGGTTAATGTATGAGCGGTTTGTAGTTGAGACTAGGGTGATTAAGAAGTTTGATAAGACTGAAAGGGAGCATCAAAGATTGTTGGAAAGGACTTCAAGGATTGCGTATGATGGGATGATGAACACAAGTGCCATCAACAGTTTGAAATCAATGGTTGCGAATTTGAGTGCTAGTCTTGATCGTGTGAGGGAAGATCAGATGAGGTTGTCGAGGATGCAGAGTTGGGAGCATCGTGTGAGGGATTCATTGCCCCCGGATTGGAGATTCGTGGACGATGTGGAGATGGAGGCGAATGACTTCATGGTTCAGCCGCCTACTGGAGGTGCTTGTATTTCGGTGGGAAGTCAAGGAGCGATTGAGCATGGATCCACATCAGGGACGAAAAAGGAAACAGAATGTGGGCCTGATGAGAAAGGAAAGGGAAAAGTGGATGATGTGGACGAGGACGTGAGTGATGAGGAAACCGAGGACGACGACGAGCCGCCATCCAAGAGGCCGTGTGGATCACCACATGCCTAGTTACTTGTTTTGTATTTTTCTTTGATCATTGTAATAGAACTATTTTAGACCTTTGTATGATGGTATTATGACGAGAAACTCAAGTACTTGATGTTTTGTGGTGAATGATTGTAGTGGCATTACTTGTCACGATTTTGGTTAACTATCAATACAATCTATGTTACCTTTCATAATCTGTGATATGTCTTAAATTTGATCTTTTGTGGTGTGAATTGATGAATATTAGTAACTCCGTAGTGATGTGTCGTTGTATGTATTTTATGTCTGGGAAACTTGATATGAATACTTACATTGTTTTTCTATTTTTCTTGTCTTGCAGAAAGAGATATTCGATAAAACAATGCCTCCAAAGTTGACTGCCGATCGTGTTAACAACATGATTCAGGAAGCGATAGCTAATGCGTTGGAAGCGGACCGAGCTGGGAGAAATCAGGATCCAGGAAGGAACGCGGGGAGACAACCAGCCCCGAGAGTGTGTACCTATTCAAGCTTTATGAAGTGCGGTCCTACGCAGTTCCGTGGATCGGGTGGAGCCCTAGAACTTAGGCGATGGTTGGAAAAAGTTGAGAGTACGTTTGAAATCAGTGGTTGTGCAGAGGCGGATAAAGTAAAGTTTGCAGCAGCTACATTTCTGGATGATGCGTTAAGCTGGTGGAACACCCAGGTAGCTACGGTGGGATTGGCTGTGGCAAATGCGAGAACGTGGAATGCGACCAAAGCTTTGTTGACAAAGAAGTTCTGCCCAGAGGAGGAATTGGGGCAATTGGAGGACGAACTGAGACACTTGACCTTAAGGAACAACGATATAGCTGCTTACACCAGGAGATTCAATGAGTTAAGTCTTTTGTGTCCGGACATATTTGCCAATGACGCCAAGAAAATGAAGCAGTATATTAAGGGTTTATCTAGCAACATCAAGGGTGAAACAACTTCGTCGAAACCTGGAACGTTTGACGAAGCGGTTCAAATGGCACACGCTTTGATGGACGTTAAGCTTCAGGATAAGCAGAATTACATTGCTGAGGGTAACAAAAGAAAATGGGAGGCAGCACAAGGTAATCAATCCCAAGGCCAGAACCGAGGAGGAAACCGAAACAACCAAGGGCCGAACCGTAATCAGCAGTTTAATCAGAGAAGGAACGAAGGGATGAGGGCCGTGACGAACCCTAGAGGTGTGAAGGTGAACCCCCATTGTGGAAAGTGCAACTTGTATCATGTTGGAAACTGCCCGCAGGCATGCGGCAAATGTGGAAAGGCAGGTCATAGGACTGCTAGTTGTCGAATGGGAGGAGTAGCCACTGGGGCTAATGCTATCAGGATGAGAGGATGTTATAGCTGTGGAGAAAGGGGGCATGTGCAAGCAAATTGCCCGAAGGCAGGGAACAGACGGGGAGGAAATAATGCGGCAGCTGTGTATCAAGTGGGAACTGCTGATAAACCACAAGGTCCCAATGTGGTTACCGGTACGTTTTTGCTAGACGCTTGTTATGCTAGTATTTTATTTGATTCTGGCTCCGACAAGAGTTTTGTAGACGTTAGATTTAGTCGTAATATCGATAGAGAACCGGTATTGTTAACGACTAGTTATAATGTTGAATTAGCCGATGGAAAAATTGTTAGTACGAATTCTATACTGAAAGGGTGTACCTTGAAGTTAGGAAACTACGCTTTTAAAATCGACTTGATGCCTATAGAGCTAGGATCGTTTGACGTGATTGTGGGAATGGATTGGTTAATGGCGCATAGTGCTACAATCGTCTGTGGTGAGAGATTGGTGCAGATTCCGCTGAGGAATAGGGTTTTGACGGTAAAGGGAGACGAATGCACTTCTCGTTTGAAGGTGATTTCGTGTTTGAAGATGATGAAGTACGTAGAGAGCGGATGCGATGTGTTCTTGGCACAAGTTTCGAGCGATGGTGATGTAGAGGCGAGGATTGAAGAGGTGCCAATTATTTGCGAGTATCCGGACGTTTTTCCAGACGAGTTGCCAGGTTTACCGCCTACCCGTGAGGTCGAGTTTCGAATTGATTTAGTGCCAGGAGCTGCACCGGTTGCACGTGCACCTTATCGCTTAGCACCATCTGAGTTAAAGGAGTTAGCGGATCAATTGAAGGAGTTGATGGACAAAGGATTTATTAGGCCGAGCTCATCACCTTGGGGAGCGCCAGTGTTGTTCGTAAAGAAGAAGGATGGTTCGTTTAGAATGTGTATTGACTATAGAGAACTCAATAAGCTGACGGTTAAGAATCGGTACCCATTACCGAGGATTGATGATTTGTTCGATCAATTGCAAGGGTCCAGTGTATACTCAAAGATCGATTTAAGATCAGGGTATCATCAACTGCGTGTAAGAGAGGAGGATATTCCTGTAACTGCCTTTCGTACGCGGTATGGACACTTTGAATTTCGAGTGATGCCGTTTGGGTTGACTAACGCGCCTGCTGTATTCATGGATCTTATGAATCGCGTGTGCAAGCCGTATCTAGATAAGTTTGTTATTGTTTTCATCGACGACATACTTATTTACTCTAAGAGTAAGGAGGAGCACGAGAAGCACCTGAGAAAGATTTTGGAGTTGTTAAGGAAGGAGAAACTGTATGCAAAATTCTCTAAGTGTGAGTTTTGGTTGGAATCAGTGCAGTTTCTAGGTCATGTGATTGATAGTGAGGGAGTTCGTGTAGATCCTGCTAAGATCGTGGCAATCAGGGAATGGTCAGCACCGACGACGCCGACTGAAGTTCGACAATTTTTGGGTTTAGCTGGGTACTATAGAAGGTTTATTGAAGGATTTTCGTTGATTGCGAAACCATTGACGCGGCTTACCGAGAAGAATAGGGTGTATGAATGGGGAAATGAGGAAGAGCTTGCTTTCGAAACGCTCAAGGATAAGTTATGTTCCGCGCCGATTTTATCATTGCCTGAGGGAACCGAAGATTTCGTAGTGTATTGTGATGCGTCTCGTAAAGGTTATGGAGCGGTATTAATGCAACGTGAGAAGGTGATAGCTTACGCGTCGAGGCAATTAAGGAAGAACGAGGAGAACTACACGACGCACGATTTGGAATTAGGAGCGGTAGTGTTTGCGTTGAAGCTGTGGAGACACTATCTGTATGGGACAAAGTGTGTTGTATTCACTGATCACAAGAGTTTGCAGCACATTTTAGATCAAAAGGAGTTGAATATGCGACAAAGACGATGGGTTGAACTATTGAGTGATTACGATTGTGAAATTCGCTATCACCCTGGGAAGGCGAATGTTGTAGCAGATGCTTTGAGTAGGAAGGAACGGGAGAAACCTTTGAGGGTTAGAGCTTTAGTAATGAGTGAGAGCGTTGACTTAACCGAAACCATACTGAAGGCTCAGGAGAGAGGATTGATGAAAGGAAATGTTGAAGCCGAGAATTTGGGACGAATGTTGAAACCTATTTTCGTGATTAGGTCTGACGGACTAAGATATTTTGAGAATCGAATTTGGTTACCATTGTGTCCATCTGAGGAAGGAAAACCTGGAGTTCGAGAATTGGTTATGAATGAGTCGCATAAGTCGAAGTATTCGATACATCCTGGATCGGATAAGATGTACCACGACCTGAAGAAAGTTTATTGGTGGCCGAATATGAAGGCAGATATTGCTCGTTACGTCAGTAAGTGTTTGACTTGCGCGAAGGTTCAGGCAGAACATAAGAAACCATCTGGATTGTTGGTACAACCGGAAATCCCAGAATGGAAATGGGAGAAAATCGCAATGGATTTTGTGACGGGTTTACCTAGGACTCCTAGTGGATGCGATATGATATGGGTAAGTGTGGACAGGTTGACGAAATCTGCTCATTTCTTACCTATGAAGAAGACGGACAGCATGGAAAGACTCGCCAGCGTGTACGTGAAAGAGATCGTCTGTAGACATGGAGTGCCGTTATCGATCATTTCGGATCGCGACAGTAGATTTACGTCGGAATTTTGGAGATCGCTTCAACGTGCGATGGGCACTGAACTGAGTTTAAGCACGGCTTATCACCCGGAAACTGACGGCCAGAGTGAACGAACGATTCAAACGATGGAGGACATGCTCCGAGCGTGTGTGATTGATTTTGGAGGAAGTTGGGAACGCCACTTGCCTCTGGTGGAATTTTCGTACAATAATAGTTATCATGCGAGTATCAAAGCGGCACCGTTCGAAGCATTGTATGGAAGGAAGTGTAGATCGCCCGTGTGTTGGAGTGAAGTAGGGGAAAGTCAATTGACTGGACCCGAAATGGTATTAGAAACAACAGAGAAGATCGTGCAGATCAAGAACCGACTACTTGCTGCGAGAAGCCGACAGAAAAGTTATGCCGATAACCGAAGGAAACCGTTGGAGTTTGAAGTTGGAGATATGGTTATGCTCAAGGTATCGCCATGGAAGGGTGTAATTCGTTTTGGAAAGAAAGGAAAGTTGAGTCCGAGGTATATTGGACCGTTTAAGATTGTTGAACGAATTGGACCAGTAGCGTACAAGTTAGAATTGCCGACCGAACTTAGTGCTATTCATGACACGTTTCACGTATCGAACCTGAAGAAGAGTTTGGCGGACAAGGAATTGGTGATTCCTTTGGACGAGATTCGACTAGACGACAAAATGCACTTTGTGGAAGAACCTGTGGAAATCATGGACCGGGAGGTCAAGCGGTTGAAGCATAGTAGGATTCCTATTGTGAAGGTCCGATGGAATTCTAAGCGTGGACCGGAATACACCTGGGAACGTGAGGACTTTTTCAAGGAAAGGTATCCTCATTTGTTCCAGTAAGACGAAATGTGAGCCCAAGAAGAGGCGAGCGCCGGGACGTCGCTCTCTTTAAGGAGGGGTGGATGTGACACCCTAGAATCGAGGTCATTTACGATACCCTAAATTACGCTAAATTTTGAAATTTTTGATAAATTTTAATTTCTATAATTATACGTATTTTGGTTAGAGCCGATGTTCGAGGTTATAATTTTTACGGTTGACGTTTTGAGAAGGACGATGACGATTTCGATCCCGAGAGATGCCCAATTTTATATAATTTTTGACGATTTATCGATAATGTAATTTTTCGAGAATTTTATTTACGGTACGTGTTAAGTTGAGTCGTGTGAGTTTTATAGCCTTCCAAGTACATTTAAAGTATCCCAAAAATATTTTGGAGCATTCGGGAAGATTTCCGACTCCCGTAAAATTTTCAAAATTGACAATTGAGTCAAACCCGCAAAGTTTTGAGGTTGTTTTCTATTTAAGGACAAAAGAAACTAGAAATTGCAACAAGGTCCCTCCTAACTAACAAAAGGGGGCAAAGTGGACAAACACACAAACACACACAAACATTTACAAGAAAAATCAAACACTCCCTCCCCTTGTCTCTCTCAAAACCCACGGTCACACCTCAAACACACAAAAATCCACCAAAAATCTTTTCTACTTGATTTTTCAAAAATCTAAGGTTAGACCACGCTTAGTTTGGTCATTACCCACCTATTCATGTAATCAAATCCAACATGCATTGATAAAAATTTTTCAAGATTTTTCATATGATCCAAAATTCGTTTTTGTGGCTTTTTGAGCTAATGCATGTTTATTTTGAGTGTTATGGAAGTATAAACACCATGAAAACCCACCAAAATTAATTTGGTTGTGGTGAATGGGTCACCCAAACCCCACGGCAAAGGGGTGTTTGGGGGAGCCATGGTGGTTGATGAATATGCATGTTATTATTGTGTTTGGTTTGTTGTTTTAGAAAGATTCATATAGGTGTTACTACTTGCATGTGTATTTTTCTTTGATTTTGATTTTGAGATTGGTTGATCAATAGGGGTAGGATGGAAGTTTGATGTTAGGATATGTTTGGGAAGTCTTAGGATGATGTTTAGAGTTGGTTAGAAGTCTTGGAATCGAGTCTAAGCGTGTTTTTGGTATAGTCATTTTTAGGCAGAAACATTTGGCCTATTTTGGAAAAATGATTTTTGTTCCAAGTCTTGAAAACTAAATATAGTGATAGAGGGTTTTTCTAGCTTTAATTTGGTATAAGGTAGAGCCCGTGACTCAAAACGAGCTAAAAGTTATGACATTTTAAAGATCGGGTACCGGGAGACGAGGACTTTCACAATCCGGATTTGTGTAAAGTTTTAGTCAAATCCCGAGGGTCACAAGTATAATTTGGTGAATGATCAAGGGTCAAAACTTGGTCCCTAACCTGTACAAATGAGTCTATATGTTGACTTATGAGTCAAGGAAGTCAAAGGTATTTTTCATATAAGTCAAAGTGGTCAAAATTGGTCGAAGCGCAATTTCAGCCCGTAAAATGTAGTCGTGGAAATGAGTTGCGTGACGGGTCGTAAAAGTGAAAACTTTTGTTGGACTTAAAAACATGTTATCTACAGGTCATATAGGATTTTTGGAAATTTTGTCAAATTTTATAAGTGCGGTTTAATAAGGTAAAACAGCCCGTACTTTAGTCAAGTACCGGCGAGAACGTGTAAAAATGGACAACGTAGGTTATAAGAATGAATGGAATAAAATGAATGATACTTGTTGTTTTTGTTTTTGGCGTGAGTTATATTGGTCATAAGTGACTTATATATATGTATTTTATACAGTACCGTAAGTATTTAAATGAGATTACTCATTACGCGTTATTTGTGATAGGTGTTGATTTACCCGGGCATCCGTTTCATCGTCAGTGAACACTCCTCGAACTACCGACTACTTAATATCTAAGGTGTGAATTTATAGCCTCGCTTATACTATTTTAAATTGTTTTACCCGCGAGGGAAATGCATGCTAGTTTTTAAAAGGAACGTATATCATGAATGATTGTTAGACCCGAAAGTTGCCTTAGAAATTGTGTTGAGTACCAAAGTTGCAAAAGTCCCTAAATTCATGAACTATTAACTATTGTCTTGCCCTTGCGAAGGGGGAAATAGCCGCTTATGCAATTTGTAGTACTACGGGGTTGACGACCCAATGCTAGCCGAGAAGCTGTACTTATAGTAAGTTCTGCGGTAGATTATTTTGTATGAGAAATAAGGTATAATTGCAACTGATGCCTTTAGTGGGGCACTGGTTTCATCTGAATCATGCCGGTATATTTACGCGGGTGATTGAGTTAACGGATTAGTGTCATGAGCTTAAACACAATTGTCAGTATCCTGATTATAGTTTGTTTGATCGACAAGACTATAAATGATCACGAATGGTTTTTATTATATATACGTTCAAATGGATTGAAAAACCTATGAATTCCACTCAACGTTTTCGTTGACCAAAATTTTGGCATGTATTTCAGGTAACCGCTGAGCAGTAGGATGGAGCATGCATGGGATGGAGGTTGTGTGATCGGCTTGGTGTCCGCTTGTTTTTCCCTCCTTTTCTACTTAAACAATTTTTATGTTTAATGTCATGTGGTTGTAAAACTGAAGTTTTTGGGTTGAGATTCATGGGGACCGAAACGCTAAACTCTGTGCACTATTTGGGGTTGGAAAAACTGTGGACATGTATTATTTAACAACCTTAAATGTTGAATTTTTAAGTCGACGTCTTTTTTTAGCGTCGTTTGATATATCTTGTGTGCAATGAATACTGTGTAGCACCCATTGTTGTAGTTCCGCTGCGCATAACAATTGTGGGGGTGTTACACCACCTCTTGCTCCATGCAAGACTACCTCTACCAATGGAACCAACCATTCTCATGGTTCTACCTCCTCTTCATTCTAATCTAGGATGAATGAGCTTTCCTCACCCTTCACTCCAAGTAATCTCTTGGATGTGACTACCCAACCACAACCCATCCAAAGTATTCCAATTGTGAATGGCTTTGATGATACCTTGGTGACTCACCATTTACCCCTCCAAACTCACCCTTTTCACCCTTGGAGAGCATGCCTCCACACTCACCAACATCACCCTTGGAGAACATACCTCCTCCACCTCCACCACCCTCAAACACTCCCATTTTGGGTGTTCCACTTCCCTTCTTTATGGGTGATCCTTACTTCCTTGGGTTCCTATAAGCTTATGGTTCTCATTGTCCATGTTGCCTCTACAATAACTACATCATTCAAAACCTTAGGATGGAGATGTTGGGACTTCACATGAGGTTGCAAGATTTCTTGCTCACCTTGTTTAACATGCCTCCTCCTAGGAGATGAATGGTGATTTTCTTAAAAAAAATAGTTTTCAAGAAAATTCAAGCCAAGGAAGATTACTAATCAAGATTTAGTTTTAATTTATCTTTAGTTTAGTTAATTGTTTTTTTTCTTTTATGTATCTCTTTCATGAGTGTTTTATGAGAATTAATTATGGACTTACCATTGTGTACTTCTATCTTTATGTGCACATTAATCAACTTTAATTCCAAATTAAAATTGAACCTAAATCTATCACAACCTCTAAAACTTGACTAAAACTGGTTCAAAATGTTATCCAAAATTCTGTCACCCTTTGTCAAGACATTCTTGGTGAATGTGTTGCTTTTATGCAACCGTAGCACAATTTAGTGCTAATAGAGGTAAAATTCCAAGATTTGCAATTTTTTGAAAAAGTCTTAGTTTTTCTCAAAACCCTGGAAAATCAAGGTTTCAAGTCCACTGCACGTGGCTCCTTAAAGTCGCACGGTTCCTTAAGTGATAAGGAACCGCCGGTCCCTATAAGGTACCACGGACAGAAAGCCATTTTATGGCTCGTTTTTGGTCTTTCTTTATCACCCTTTTCCCAGTCAAGATTCCATGTTTACTCAATTTGGCTAAACATTCCTTGACACTTTACATTGGATTTTCAAACCTTTGCCTTGTATACTTTCTTCTTATACACCCACCTTGAGATTTCATTCTCACACCTCAACAATGCCTAACTCTCCCTTTCATAACCTTGACATTTCATTGTCACAAACCTCCTCACCCAAAGCTTCCTCATCCAAGCTTTCTAAGAAACCGAAAATCTCGGTTTGACCTATTTGGATCAAGAAAAATGAACCCTATTTATCCAAACCACCCAAGAACCCCACCTTCTCTCCAATCAAGTATTGGAATGAGACCTACTCCATTAACCCCATCACCGGTGAAAAGGAAAATCTCCCCCCACCACCAAAACCCTTTGACACCCCTCAACTCAATGATCTTTCAACCTTCCCAAACCTCACAAGGCATTGTGAAAACATTACCTACCCACTCTCCTCACCACCACCAAACCCTAGGTGTCATGGCCTTCCCCCATCAACCGAATTTGTGTTGCATCATGGATCCTCATGTGCTTGTTGTCGATTTCAACAAATTGAACTTGCTCATGTGTATGAGAAGTTAAATTTTATTGAATTTCTCCTCACTCGACCTCCTCTCAAAGTTTTTGTTCCATTGGACAAAACTTCGAATGATGCATCATCATCTTATTTTTCCAACTAAAGGGCTACACTCCCTTGGAGTCAATAAAAATTTAGTTGTTTTAGAGTCATTAGTATTTTTAAGCAATCTTGGAAAATTATCACTATTAGACTAGCTTATGCTTTGCGGTTTATTTTCCATATCTTTTGCTTTAGATACTCATATTGTGTGTATGACTATCTACTTTGTTTGTCTTTTTCATATTTATGTAATATGAAATCTTTGTGTTGTGTTTGTTTTCTTTATTTGATCATTCTCTATTCCTTTTGAGCTGATCGTGGTTAATCTTTACAATTGTTTATGGGTGATTCCATCAATTCTAAATTTTAACCCCTTGACAAATTTATCATCTTCATTGGTTAGATGTTTCCTTTCTACCTCCATTCCACCAATTGAACCTTGATTTTGTCATTTACCTTTTTGGACATACTTAGCAGATACTTGCTTCTAATTTGAGATTTCTTCTCCTTCTCCCTCTCAAGTTACTTAGTAGGTAGTGATCATATATACATTGGTGTTTCTTTCCTTTCTACTAACCTTTGTGTAGCATGTCACCTTAGCTCATACACTTGGTGCCCCAAGCAAGGGGGAGCAACCACCAAGGGGGAGCTACTAGCAAAGTCCGGTTCTCTTCAAAGACTTGTGCTTACCTTTTTGCTACGACAAAGGGGGAGAAATGATAGTGATAAACTCGTTAATAATTCGATATTTTGTGTTTCTAAGTAAATGAGTTTATAGTTTGTCGTAATAAAAAGGGGGAGATTGTTAATGCAAGTGATGCCTAAAAATATTATTAGTGTTAACTAATCTTTCTTAGTTTTGATCACAACAAACTATACAACACATTTAGTGTAAAACACAAAACGAATTATTTAACTAACACTATCATCAAGGTAATAATCATATCACTAACTTTTCTTAATCATACTTAGTGATCATCAAAGTGATTATCCTTAAAACTCACTTTTGTTAATATGAAAAAAGATTTTTTAATAAACTTTCTTTTTAAGAAAATGTTTTATTAAAACGGAAAATGTAAATTTGGAAATGGCATATTCCATATGCCATAAGAATATCCTTTGAAGGTTTAAAAAACCTCAGATATTCCTACCCCACTAAAAGATAAAAAAGGGAGCAGACTCTACTGGGCGGTACCTTAAATAGCTAGGCGGTTCCTTAGCGATATGGAACCGCCAGCTAGATAAGGATCCGCGCCCAGCTAGCCGTTGGACTATGTCTTCTATAAATAGTGGATCAAATCTCATTTTCCAATAAACCTCTTGGACGTTTTTCTCAGCTTGCTTTCTCTTTCCTATAGCATAATCATTAGTAAATGATCACTTAATGTGTTAAGTATGTTTACATATGATTATCCTCTTGATCCCCTCCTTTACCTTTTCTAATGAGAAGATCACTCACTCACTAGTGTTGTGATAAAGATGAATCCATGAATTAGTCATGTTCATCATGTTAGCCTTTTTGTTTTTGTTGATCCATTTGTATTTATTAATACTTGGACTAGTGTTCATCCAAGCTATTTGTGAATACTTGGATTTGTTGTGTACATCCATTGCATATGTGTTTGCTTGGATTTGTGTTGTGTAGATCCAAGCTACATGTGTGTACTTGGATATGTCTAGTTGAGTTGTAATATATTTTTGTAGTAGTTCTCACTAAATTATAAAGTGATGTGGTTGTGTCTTGTGAGTTATCACTAAACTTGAAAGTGATTAGTAGTTGTGTTGTGTGAAGTTCTCACTTAGCTTTAAAGTGAAGAGTCGTGAAGATTGGTTCTAGTTTTCGATTAGAACTCGACATCTAGCCTTATGTCGTAAAATGGTGAAGTAGGCAACGTCGTGAAGATTGGTTCTACCTTGAGATTAGAACTCGACATCTAGCCTTGTGTCGTTAAATTGTGAAGTAGGCAACGTTGTGTAGGTTGGTCCTAGCTAATGATTAGGTCTCGACATTTAGCTTAGTGTCAGAAAATAATGTAAGCGACGATGTAAGGCTTTCTCCGCCAAGAAGGGAGCTTGTGGATATAGTGGAAATCTCGAGTAGGTGTATTCGAGGAGTGGATTAGAAACGAGGATAGAGCCTCGTTGTCGAACCACTATAAATCTTGGTGTCTTGTCACTAGGTTGTCTCCTTCCTTACTCTTTACTTATTTCATTATCATTATACTTACCTATTACCATTGCTAATGCATTTGAATTGAATCTAATCATTATGCATCTTATCTTCAAGTAAAAGATAGTTTTGATACACACTTAATTCAAAGTAATTTAAATTAGGTGACTAATAGAAGAGAAACTATTCAATCCCCCCCCTTCTAGTTTCTATACTTCCAAGACTTCTTTATTCTCTTTTTATTCTTCATACAAGAGCTTTTACTTCCATGTCACGTTTATCTTTTCGCCTCCAATCCTCGCCTTGTATTCTTTTCTACGCGTTTCTTCGTCCATGCTAGCTACAAAACACAAAAACCGAACTTTGCACAACATTAGAAATAAAAGTCCGTTTATTACCACAAATACTATATTAAAAGTGAAGATAACGCTTATTAATACATGTTGGATTTGGGCGTTATTAGAGTGTATGGATGCATCCTAGGTTTTTGTTTGGTAAATGTAATTTGATTTGATGTGATTGGTTTGTGTATGCTATACACTCCATCACCTTGGTACATAGGAGTCGCGCCCTTGTACACTTTTATGCTTATTTAATTGATTTGGTTATGTAAGATCGTGGCATCCCTTTACCTTTCATTTGTCTTCTTATTAATCCATGTATTCATTTTTATATTATGTCTTCTCATATCTGTAATGTCGTTATCTTCTTTACCTTAAACCATTTATGTTATATCCTTCACTGGGCGCTCTTATCAGCCGTTTTATTTTCCATACGGTCGGTATTAAGCGGGAGACTGGGCTATGAGAGTATGGGCTTACCTAGAGTCACCCGAGAGTTTAATAAATTTTATGTCTTCTTAATGATTTAATACTTTTGCAAATTGGACCCCGTTTGTTTTGGGGATTTATGTTTTTAAGATATTACTTTGAGTATTTTAGATTTTAATAAAAGTTTCATTTTATCTCTTTTAAAATATGCTGTATCTGATGTGACACCATATTAGTAGCACTTTTTCTCTTTTCGGAGCGGGGTGTTATACGTTTTACACACATTTTTATACATATGTGGACCTGAAAATCGGACCAGACCGACCCGGACCGGACCATACAATTTCGGTATGGTCCTCGATCTGGGGTTTTGGACCATTTCGGTCCTCGGTCCGGTCGGTCTTGTCCGATCCGGTTCGGTCTTACCAAAAACTCGCCGATTATGACTAATATGACCAGACCGGACCAAAGACCGAACCGGACCGGACCGTCTCGGTCCGGTGTTTTGGACCATTTCGGTCCTCTGTCCGGTCCGGTCTTGGTCGGTCAGGTCCGGTCCGGACCTGTTGCTTAACCCTACATATGCGTACAAAGTGTGTATATAAAAATGCGCGTATAAAAACATGTATATAAAATGTGTGTATAAAAACTTGTTTATAAAAATGTATGTATAAAAGCATGTATACAAATGTGTAAAAAGAAGTGTATATAAATGTGTGTACAAAAATGTATGTGTCAAAGTTTATATAAAATATGTGAACAAATTCGCAAAGTTGAGTAACATATATGTCTAATAACCTAATAATTTTTTGAGTTGAATAACATGGCACACAAGTAACCGGTTACCAATAATCGGGGTAACCTAAATGAACACATTTTTGTTGTTTCGTAACATGAAAAGCGAACCTTTATAGTTGAGTAATCCAAAGTCTCAAAAATATAGTTGGGTAACTTAGGTGAACAATAAATGAAAGTTAGGTAACCTAAACATCCAAAACCCCTAAACTAAAAAAACCTAAGATAAACAAAAAAAAGAAAAAAAAGTTAAATACTCGTATAAAAAAGTAAAGAGTGAGTAGGCATTAGTACACATCAAGTTACATCTTCTTTACCTAGATGGTTAAAAATTTTGACCCTCTCATCGCGTTTAAACAAAAAAAAAACAAATGCGATTAATGAACTTAATGTCTGAAAACATATGAATAAATCAGATCAAGATGCTGTTAAGTGGCTTTTTTGTTGGGAATAATTTTAGCATAGATAACATTTTGCATTACCAGTATTAATATAGTTTAATACTGGTAGTAGAATTATTAGTTCTGGTAGTGTTTGTACAAGAGTGAACAAACTTGTTTAGTATTGGTAGTAAAGATCAATACTGGTTATATTGATAATGCTGATTAAAGATAATGATCAAAGACGTGTGAAGCTATATTTAGGGGATATTGTGAGTATATCTCTTAGGTTTTAAGTATTCTAGTAAATTTTATCTTGTAAAGGACTTCTTGTGCTATAAAAGGAGGTCCTAGGTTAGTTGTAGATTACAACACCTTTCATATACGTTTTATATACTTCAAGTTTGTAATTCTAATACAATGTGCTAAGAGTATTCGCATTATCAGTAATAATATTGAAGTGTTTGATTTATATTCTGTGTTTGTTACATATAAATATTACATAAATAATCTTCACAATATTAAAGAGTAGATTCCGTATACTCTTTGATATCATTCAAAGTTTCTATTAAGGTTATATAGGATTTATTCTGTGTAGTCTATGTGTACAAGATAGACTAACAAGATCATAAGGGATCAACAAGTGGTATCAAAGCTTGTTGAGAAACTTTGATCTTGAAGGTTATTCAAAAACTCTTTTTAACTAATGAGGTGGATTCAGATACTGCACAACCGAACATAATGAACAAGGTTCCAGTCTTTAAACAAGGAGAGTTTGACGAGTGAAAATTCATATTTTCTTAGTTTGTGTATATGTACAACTGGGATCTATGGGAGGTGATTGCTCATTGGAACACATACAAGAGAACTGATGCATCTACATCAGATGGAAAATCAGAGGAAGTTACTGCTTATGAAAAGAAGAAAGGACCAATGATATGATGGCAAGGAGTATAGTTATGTTCGCTATACCAAATGAGCACATTCTTGCTTTCTAGTAGCATTAAGATGTTAAGTCAATGTTTGATGCTTTTGTTCTTAGATTTGGTGGTAATGACTCCACCAAAAAAGCATTGTTAAAATCAATGTTTGAAAACTTTAATGCTGATGGGTCAGAATCTATTGATTCTATTTACAATAGACTTCAAAGGATTGTGAGTAAACTCATCACTCAAGAGGAACGGCTGAACAAGAAGACATAAACGCTAAGTTTCTTAGGAGTATGTCTGCAGAGATGGCTACTGAGGTACCCATCTGAGAGAACAAAGATAATGTTGATACAATTAATATTGATGATTTATACAATTATTTTAAAGTGGTTGAACAAAAACTGAAAAAGAAGACTGGGGCAACCTACAACATCACTAACTTAGCATTTGTTACAAGTAAAAGTTCTGGAAATGAAGTAAACAATGATAGTATTATTAATGATAGCAAGTCATTTGTTAATTCTGGTAATGCTTAATCAAATGTTGGAACAGTCTATACACTCTTATCTAACTATAAGAATGTATAAGAGATTATTGATAGTAAAGAATCTGCTTGCATTTATTAGCATGAGAGCCAAAAGATTTCTTAGAAGAACAGGAAAACAGAGTTAAATTTGATAAGTCAAAAATAGAATTCTAAAATTGCCATAAGAAAAGGAACTTTGTAAGGGAATGCAAAAGTACTAGGGGTAGTCTACAAGACAAAAAAGCTAGTTGATGAAAAACCTTCAACAAAAGAACTAATGTCAACTGATGGAGTGGACAATGACTGGGGATCCATGGATCAGGAAGAACCAATGATCAACATGTTATGTAAGTTTCAGACTCTGAGGTAATCAGTAATAAAAGTTGTACAATAAATTGTCAACAAACATATGTTGAACTTCAAAAATAGAGTAATGGCATCAAAATAAATTATGATACCTCATAAGGATATATTTCTAGTTATAAATTGGACTTAAAATGATAGAAGAACATATATCCTTGTTGATCCCAAACTTAGATCGATTAAGCTTTGTGTATACGAGATTAGATCAAGTAATACACGTAGAGAAACCTTTGCTTATGAATAAAGTAACTAAGTGTTATGCGGAATTAACACTTAAACTAAAACACAAAGATGTTAAACAAACTTTCACTTGTATTAGAATGATCAAACTTGATTAGAATGAAAGAGGTTTAACTTGAGAAAACTTATGAAAACTGATAATAACTTTAACCTAAAAGATCTTCTTTTATAGAACAAGAAGTCTTGTACAATAAGCTACGAATCAACTATTCTAGGTAAAGATAATAATAGAAAATACAATGTCGAGCTTATCTTTACCATACACAAATAAAGAAACAAATAAACAAAAAGATTCGTATGAAGATATATTCCATCAGTGTTAATCTTCAAGGCTATCAGCGTTGACTTCTTCAATGTCAACGCTTGGCTGTCAGCGTCGAATGTCTTCCTATCAGCGCTTGAAGTCTTCTTATCAGCGTCTAGTGAACTGACCCATATTTTATTCCCAACAATCCTCCCCTAAACTTGATATCTATTTCAATGATCAAGTTTCTGAATAAAAACTTAAGGCTTAGGAGGAATCTTGCAAAAACTTCTTATGTTGGTGATAAACATATCTAACCAAGTCCTTGGCCACGTCACTAGTATAATCAATCTCCAAGGGTGTCTCCATCATCTTCTCCAACACTTCTTTGGACAAGAAATAGTTAGCATCCACAAGTAGATACTCTGAAAACTTTGTAGAGCTCAAATGAAACACACCACAAGTAGAATAAAGCCTCCAATGAAGATTACTGAGATCATCTTCAAGATCCTTCCATATGGCAGGATCTGCTTCTCTTGGACCACACAAAGTCATAAATGTGTTCCAAAGTCTTATTCCATTTGCTGAAGTAGGTGCTTCAGCTGTATACTTGGCCTCTATTAATCTCCATAGATGCACCAAGTCTTCTCTGTCTATGCTTGCAAAGATAGAAATAACTGAAGTGAAAGTATGTACCTCCTTTCCAAACCTGCCAATCTTCCAAAATCCACACTCATCTTCATCAAAACTGATGATTGGATTTCTGTCATCTAGAGGTACTACATTGACCAAATCTGAAGCTTCCAATGGAGAAAGCTTGAGATGCTTCCTTATGACACCTTCAGTTGGATAATACACATCCATATCTTTGGGAAATTGAAAAGGATCTCCTTTCTTCACTGGTCTTTGAGCAATCCTCATTTCCTTTTGAATCTGCATTTCCTCAGCAAGCTCTTGTTTCCTTTCTTCTGAAAGAAACTGGTAGACATTATTTTCTTGCACATTCCTCCAAATAGGATGTGCCCTATACTCTAACTCCTCAAAAGATAAGGCCAGCAACTTCTTATATGTCCATCTAGGTTGATGGCATCTAAGCAACTTGTAGTACAACTGCCTTCTATCTCTTTTGAGCCAAGTCTTGACCTCTTGTGCATTAAACCTCAAAATCACCTTTATATCATCTTGTACCCTGAGAAGAACTTCCAACCCCCAAATTTGATCTAACAAACTCATCCCTGGGTTGTCCATAACCTTGTCTTCCCAAGCATGGTACATTCTGGTGATTTCAGGAAGGTCCCAATCAATCTGATTCTTCAACTCACTCAATCTTTCCTTTGCTAGCTCATCCCCATATTCAAGTCTTTCTGGATCTTCAATAAGTTGAACACTTGAATCTGAGCTATCTTCCCCTTTTTCATCACCACTCTCTTCCTCACTCTCAAAAGTAGCAACAAATGGTGATCTACCACTCCTCTTCAAATCTCTTTCCAAAAGTTGTGCAGCCAACTGTTCATCAAATGCAATTTGTGCTGCATCTTTCTTTGGAACATCTTCTTCAACCAGAATCCCCTTACCCTTGTCTTTTGGATCAATAATAGGTAAGGTAGAAGACGAAACCTGTGTGGACACATCTTTGATGATTGTTGATGACTGGAATACATCAACACCACCTGCAACTTTGTCAGCGTTCAAGTTACCTCTATCAGCGCCACGATTACCTTTGTCAGCGCTGGATGTGTCAGCGTTCAAAGCTGTATCAGCGCCCATTGTTTCTGTGAAAGATCCTTCCAAGTTTAATGGCGTCACCTTGGATGTATCAATAACAGGATGCTGCTTCAGACTTGTAAGAGCTTCAGCAATACCTAAAGATTCACTAAATTGTGAACTCTTCTCACTGGCTGTATGAATCAGCTCATCCTCTTCATCCTCTTCATCCTCCCCTTTGGAAGATTCCTCCATCCTACTCCTGCTACTTGGATTCTCCAAAACAGTTACCCGCTCCCTCAATACTTGGAGTTCACGTCCCTGTTTGTTGACAATTTGTACAAGGCTGACATTTTGCTTTTGCAAGCTAATGACAGCAGCCGTCAATTCAATCATTGTCATAGGTTCCAATCTGCCCTCAGCTAGAATGGGGATTTGACCTCCCAAAATAGAATCATAGGGCATGGATGAGGTCTTAATGATGTTGGGACTGTCTTGACCAGCTTCTAAGCCTGTGTCAATAGCCCCAGCCTCACCCATGTCACCAGCCACACTTGTGGAGGTGGTTCTCTCTGCAACAAGGCTAGGACCACTAGAGGAGAACACTCCAGCAGTCCTTTGGCGTTTATGCAACCTAGATTGTAATGGGGTGGAAGATGAGGTAGATTGTGTGGGTGTTGGTTGGTTAAGGGGTGTTTGGGATTGTTCAGGAATGGTATCAGCGTTGGGATTGGTTGTGTCAGCGCCAACATTTTGAGTGTCAGCGTTGGGTTGGTCAATGTCCATGTGATCTGGTGAAGGTAATGGTTCATGGATAGGCTCAAGTTGGGGTGCAGGGTCTGGTTGTGGTTGAGCAGCCTGAATTACTTCAAGCATAGCTTGGGTGAGAGGTATGGATCTGTTTGTGGAGCTCATCTTGTCAAAAATGGTTTTCTTTTGTTTAGGGATCTCATAAAAAGTGTCATGATCCCTAGAACAATATTCTTGTAAATCAAAGACCATTTGCAAAAATCTTGGGTAAGCCAAAGTCATTTTACTTCCCTTATTTTTACACATCCCTTCAAAAATCATTTTTGAAAAATTATACTTAAGCCCACGTGTGATACAAACCAAAGCACTTGCAATTGACCTGTTTATTTCATTAAAAGAAGTACATTTGGGACTTAAGCACTGAAGAAGGACATGTATCAAATATTTCCAGTCAGAGGGAAATTCCTGCTTATGATATTTATTTAAAGATTTACCAGCAGGAATAGGATAACCCAATTCCCTTAGACCTTGTTCTATTGTTGCAACGGCAAGGGTAGTCACACCATCAGCGTCATCAAGACGCAAAGCTTGGCGAACCAAGTCTTCAGTGACCACCCATGTTCCTCCATGAACAGTAGATGTTAATGTGGTCACTCCATTAGCTGTTGTGGAACTAACATTGTTCCAAAACTGTCTAATGTGTGCGACAGGGACAAGTGGCTCATGAGAAAGTGCATACCTTATATAAGATGCATTTAAAAATGCCACCATTTGTGAATATTGAGGGAACAAATCATTATCAGCGGCCAAGTAAGCCACCATATTATGTTGGCTCTTGAACTCCAATGTCAGATTGCTTGAGTTGAACTTTGGTGCCATGTTTAAAGCTGTTTAGGTTATGTGATATGGGAAAAATCTATGAGAAAAATATTAGACAAGAAAATATGAATACCTAGAACAAAAAGTTTAGCCAAATTTATAGGAGAGATGCATGATTTTGATTGGTCAAAAATGAGGCAGTTATATTCAAAAAGCAATGATGAAAATATTGAATCAAATATAACTTATCTCATGCATTAATTAAAAGTAACAACTCCCCAAAATTACGGCCAAAGATTAGTCAAAAATAACAACTGGGTAGGGCCCACTAGGTGTCAACGGTCAAAAATAGCCCATCAGCGCCCAACGGCTATATTTTCTTGTCAGCGTTTGCCTAAAGCCTTGTCAGCGTCACGATTGGACGTAACAGCGTTTGGAGAAAAACTTGTCAGCGTCTAAAAATAAAAATGAAAATATTTAAAAAGAAAAAAAAACCTTAACAAAGTAATTTATCCTAAGGGAAATATCTTACAAGTTGATAATAATTACTGGGCGGCAAGCACTGTCCATTTATGCACACTTGCTTAAGCAAGATAGACACAAATGTCCTCTAGTATCCCTTGCTAACCAAAATAGTTACCAACAGAGTTATTTCATAAAATTCTTTGTAACTCCCTGGTAAACCCATAACCAAATTATTCCCAAGTCTCCCATCAGACCACAACCAATTCTAGGCCAAAAATGTCTTGGCAGCATGCATAGTTTATCAACTTTGCATGCTACAGTGCCTCATGGTTTAGTAAAACTAACCCATACTCACCTGTGGACACAATCTAGAATTGTGATGAGAGTATTATAAGAATACCCAAGAGTCCTAAAGGTTCCTTAAACCTCCCCTTAAACTATGATACATGAGTTTCTCAAAAAATATATGAACATTAAAAATTTATGTCAAGATAGGAATATAAATATTCCAACCATCATCCATAAACAAAAATATGTCCAAATAGCTCTTCAAAGATCCATAAGCAACTCTTTATCCAATGGCATGAAGCTACCACCACCTACACATTTAGATTGAAAACCACAAAACTAACAGTTGTTGCTGACAGCGCCCCAACAACACTTATCAGCGTTGAAGGAACTCTTGTCAGCGTTAGACAATAAAATTTCTAACAACGGCAAAATAACACATATCAGCGTTACATTTACCTTTGTTAGTGTTAGAAAACTAAAGTGGAAACATCTAAATCATCATAAAGACCAATAACAATGCATTATCCTGTACATACTTTTACAAAAAGGTTCCAAAACACATATTAAGTGAGATTAACCATTCCAATATTTGTTACCAAATATTGAAATCTTCCAGCATCAAAAGGTTTAGTTAATAAATCAGCCACATCATCTTCTGTGGCTACCCTATCTGGTTGTATTAAACCTTTCTCAAAGCAATCTCTTATAAAATGATGTCTAATTTCTATGTGTTTGGTTTTAGAATGATGTACAGGATTTTTAATAGTGCATAAAGTACTGTTATTGTCTACAAAAATCTTGGTATGCATAAAATTATACCCATAATCCAACAGCTGGTTCTGAATCCATAAGACTTGTCCACAACAAGCAGCTGCAGCTACATATTCTGCTTCAGTTGTAGAGTTGGCCACCACTGTTTGTTTCTTGCATTGCCAAGATATCAGTCTACTCCCAAGAAATTGACATCCACCAGTTGTGGATTTCCTATCAAACTTGTCACCACCATAGTCACTGTCTGAATATGCAATAAGCTCCAATGGAGAATCTTTTGGGTACCACAAGCCAAGATCTGGATAACATCTGAGGTACCTAAAAATCCTTTTCACAGCAAAAAGGTGACATTCTTTGGGAGTCACTTGATGGCGTGCACAAGCACACACAGCAAACATGATGTCAGGTCTTGAAGCTGTAAGATACATCAATGAACCAATCGTTGATCTATAGTGCCTAACATCCACATCCTTTCCAGCTCCAATTTTTCCCCAAGGGTGTTCCCTATCCATAGGAGTGGAAGCATCCTTTTCATGTGGAGAAAAACCATATTTCTTCAAGATTTCAGCTACATACTTGTCTTGGGAGATGAAGATACCATCTTCTTTCTGCTGAACTTGTAACCCTAGAAAGAAGTTCATCTCACCCATTGCACTCATCTTGAACTTATCTGTCATAAGCTTGGAAAAGTCTTCACTCATCTTTGGATTAGTTGATCCAAAGATGATATCATCAACATAGACCTGGACAAGTAAGACATCCTTACCTTTCTTCTTTGTGAACAATGTCTGATCTATGGTGCCCCTTTTAAAACCATTTTCCACCAAGTAGGTGGACAATGTACCATACCATGCTCTTGGGGCTTGATGAAGTCCATACATAGCTTTCTTCACTCTATAAACCTTGTCTGGATTCTCAGGATCTTCAAAACCAGGAGGTTGCATGACATATACCTCCTCAACAATTGTTCCATAGAGGAAAGCACTTTTCACATCCATTTGATAAACAGTGAAGTTCATGCAAGAGGCATAAGCTAAGAAAATTCTTATAGCTTCAATTCTTGCAACTGGAGCAAAAACTTCTTCATAATCTATGCCTTCCTCTTGTGTATATCCCTGAGCTACCAAACGTGCCTTGTTTCTGACCACAATACCCCTTTCATCTTTCTTGTTTCTTAGAACCCATCGTGTCCCAATTGGTCTCACATATCTAGGACAATCAACCAGCTCCCAAACATCCTGTATAGCAAATTGGTGAAGCTCATCCTGCATTGCTTCCACCCAACTAGGTTCTTTGAGAGCATCAAAAATATTCTTGGGTTCTGCTTGTGACAGAAAACATGCAAACAAACATGCTTGTACAAGAGGGGTATCAACCTTCTTGTGTATATTGGCAATAAATCCACCAAGATTTTGATGGGATCTTCTTGTCTGAACTGGAGCCATAACATCACCAATGATCTGAGATGAGGGGTGATCCTTTGCTGCGGAAGTGAGAACTCCTCCTTCAAAAAGTCTGGTGTCCTCAACTTCACGCTCCATATTGCCAATATCTTCTTCATCAGACTCTCTTTGATCAACAGAAATCTCTTCATGGACATTGGAAGGTCCACCTTGTTCAAAATATGAAGAGAAAAGATGTGCAAAGGTGTTGTCAAAGTCTGATCCTTGTTTGTCAGCGCTTGGGCTAACAACGCTTGAACTGTTGGTGTCAGCGTCGGATCCATCAGCGTCTGAAGTACTCTTGTCAGCGCTTGATTTCCCTTTGTCAGCGCCTGAAGAACCATGCATGTTTGTATTTGGTGGTATTTGGAAACCACCATTATCTTTTCTAGCAGCAGCAGCAGCAGCATAATACTCATCTGTCCATATAGGAAGTGTAACATATTCTTGTGTGGGAGATGACTCAACTACTGGTGGTCCATCCTCCTTAGCAACCTGTATACCTGAAACATTACCAATTCTCTTTTCCAAAACACTTGAAGTTACCTTCACAATGTCTGGATCAGTAACAGGCATATAATTTAAAGCTCTAGATAAAGGTTCTAAGTCAAACAACCAATTTGGACCACTTTCAGGATCACTAGGTTTACTCTCTAAAAACCTAACATGTACTTTTTCAAGTATACGTTTTTCCTTTTTAATGTAAACCCTATATCCTTTGCTCTACACTAAATAACCCATGAAGTAGCCTTCATCACCTTTTGAATCAAATTTACCTAGGGCCTCACTAGTTTCTAAAACAACTACATGACACCCAAAAGGCTTGAGAAAGCCAATATTTGGCTTCCTTCCCCAAAGTAACTCATAAGGTGTCTTATTATGTATTTTGTTGACCAATGCCCTATTTTGAACATAACAAGCTGTGTTAACAGCTTCAGCCCAAAAGGCTATAGGAAAGTGGGCATCAGCCAACATGGTTCTGGCTGCTTCAATAAGGGTTCTATTCTTCCTTTCAGCAACCCCATTTTGCTGTGGGGTTCTAGCTATGCTAAACTGCCTAATAATCCCTTTCTTGGCACAAAAATCATCTAACAACTGATTTCTAAACTCACCCCCATTGTCACTTCTAATAATTTTGACCTCATTACCATTCTTCTTTTTAATCTGGGTAATGAAATTAATCAGACTTTGGGCAGTTTCACTTTTCTTGGCTAAAAAGAAAGTCCATGTAAACCTGGAAAAATCATCAGTGATGACAAAACAATATGATTTACCCTTCAAACTTTCTATATTAGTTGGACCAAAGAGGTCCATATGCAATAAGTGAAGAGGTCTAGAACTAGAGTGCACCTGTTTAGATTTGAATGAGACCTTGTGCTGCTTGCCCTTAAGACATGCAACACAAGAGTGGTCATTGTGGAAAGCCTTTTCAGGCAAACCATCAACTAAACCAAGCCTCACAAGTCTATTAATATTTTTAAAGTTTATGTGCCCTAATCTCCTGTGCCAAAGATTACTTTCATCTACTGAGGCTTTAACATACAGACATGACATTTTATTATTTATCTTAATTCCATTAAGATTCACATTATATACGTCTTTATGCCTTGGTGTTCTAAAATCTATGTATTTCTCCTCAGGGAGCTTGTAATCTTTGCTTAACACCAAGCACTCAGTATCTGTGAAAAGAACCTTATTCTTGTTATCACACACTTGTGACACACTAAACAAATTATAATCCAGTTCTTTTACCAGGAAGACATTCTCAAAACGTAGATTATTGGTAATTAGGGTTCCTTTTCCTGTGATGGTGCCATAGCCTCCTCCAAAGTATACCCTATCACCATCTTGAATAGGAGAGAAGTTCGTCAGATAGTCTTCCTTTCCTGTCATGTGCCTTGAGCATCCACTATCCTAATATCCATAATCATTGATCTTCTTCTAAATGCCCTGCACATAATGAAAACACATTAGTTTTCTTTGGGAACCCAAGCCTTGGAAGACTTGGATTCTGGTTGTTCAACAAGAACAGACTTGGTTCTTATAACAACCCCATTTTCATCCCTTTTTGAATGAAATTCCCAGTTAACCCCAATTGGTGTTGACATGGCTTTTGAAATATAATGAAATCTGTTGCATGTCATAGAAACACCAGTAGAATTAGAGTTTTGGTCTTGTTTTGGTCTCCATGTTAAGCTAGTAGAAGCTTTAGACCTATTTCCCTGTGGTTGCAAATACCTAGGTTTGGCAATGTGTCTGTCAGCGCTGAAATTGTTCTTGTCAGCGCCCCGATTGCCTTGATCAGCGTTGAACCTAGGGTTTGCTACAGGAACCCATTGCCTATTGGACCAAGTGTTTGACTTTTGAAAAGGTCTTAGGCCTTGTGTGTTAGACCCTCTAGAAAAGAATGGGGCTGGTCTAACAACTTGTGAACTTTTGTTCACAAAGGTATTGGGTCTGACAGTGTTTGACCTATGTTGACTTTTGTCAGCGCTGAAATGGTTCCTATCAACGTTGACATTGGAAGCGTTGACACATTTGTATGCCAAATGTGAGAAGCTACCACATGTGTAACAAGCTTTTCTAGACATAGTCTTGGGTCTAGAAGCAAAGAAGCCTGTTCCATGGTTACTAACCTGGCTTTTTGGTGACCTAGAATTCCTATACATCTCTGCATACTTAACACTAGGTTTTCTAACATTTTGTGGGCCAAGGTCAACAGCTTTGCCAGTGGTTGGGTGTGTGATTTTAATAGGTGTAGGATCAAGGCTCTTGATTGGTGTGGGCTCATTTGGACTTTCACACAACAACCCTCCCTTAACAAACAAAGTGTGGTTAGCTTTCTTCCACTCATCTAGGTCAGTCAGTTTTTGTTTGTATTCTTCAACTGGGGAAGTCACTCTAGGTGGAGGAATGAATTCCTTCTCTTGAAGTTCTGGCAAGCCAGTCCAAGATAAGTCCTTTGATTGGACACCATAGAAATCCCCAGCTGGTGGTGGAACACCAGTATAATCATTCATCCCAATCCCACTCATGTCCTTAGAGTCTCTTTGTTTACTAACACACTCTCCTAGGGATTGTGTGGCCTTATCAAATCTCTGGATTTTAAGACTCACATTATCTTTATTTTTGTTAGCCTCCTCTAACTGAGCTATCAAATCAAGATTAACCCTGTTTACTATATCTTGAATATCTTTACTTTGATGTAACTCATGTTTTAAGATATTTATTTGATCCTTTAAATCAAACTCCATTTTCTTATACTCAGCTACTGTCTTTTCTGTTTGGGTAAGAGCAATTTGATAATTAGATACTTTGCATCTTTCAGTACTTGCCTCATCTAATAATTTTACTATCTCTTGATTTAGTTTTTCAGTATTTAAACGACAACCCTTAGAACAGAAAGCATCATCATATACCTCATTGTCTGATGAAGAGGAGGAGTGTGCCATGAGAGCATATTCAACATGCTCTTCTTTAACTTCAGCAACCAAAGCTCTGTCCTCTTCCTCATCCTTAGCCATAAAGTTCCAGCTCCAGTCCCATCCTCCAACACCATCAATTTGTTGAACAGCAACCATGGCCTTGGGATCTTGGCTCTTAACCATTTGGCTTGAGGGCTTACCAGCATCAGATCTTCTTGGAGATCTACATTCCCTCATAAAGTGCCCCATCCGATGACAATTGTAGCACTCAACCTTTGATTTGTCAAATCCAGCAACATCCTTAGCATTAAAGGTCATCTTCTTCTTGAACCTTTTATTAAACCTGTTTGCTCTTAAACTTACAAGAGCCATGGTCCACTTGATGTCCATCTCTTCCAATTGTTCATCACTTATCTGCTCAAGATCTTCATAAGTAATCCTTGAATCACTGGGCAAGGAAGCAATGAATGCACACACAGTATCTAGATCTAAACCAGCAGGTTTAATTCTATCAGCGCCAAAGTTGTGTGTGTCAGCGCTTGAGTATAAAGCGTTGACTGGATATGATCCAGCGCTGACAGACTGTGATCCAGCGTTGACACATTGAGATCCAGTGACTGGATGTCCATAGGAGTTCATGGAATCAAATTGGCCTTCACTTTGTGAGAAGAAGGCCATGTTGCTGCTGGAAGATTTATTATCACTCTCCAAAAGCCATTCATTCTCCAGAAGTCTTAGTTTGTTGAAGATGTCATCAAACCTGGAAGTCTCGTGGGTGTTATTGACAAGAATGGATCTTGTCTCAATCTTCCATACATCACCAAGGCTTTTGAGAAAAGTAGCATTCAAGTCAGGGTCATCAATCTGTGTTCCCATGAAGGAAAGTTGACTTGTGATGTCAAGCAGTCTACTTCTCACACTGCTGAGATTCTCATTGGGTTGAGCCTTAAAGACAGCATACTCATGCAAGAGTTGCTTCTTCTTTTCTTCTTTTGTGTCAGCATTGCCACCATGTGCTACTTCAAGAGCTTCCCAAAGCTCTTTTGCAGACTCAAAGCGTTTGTACTTGTGCTGATTCTCATGACCTAGGGCGTGTTTCATGATGTTCAAGATTTTCATGTCCACCCTTTTCTTGGCTATATCTTCAACAGATACAGCTCTTCCATCTCCAGGCTTTTCCTTCTTATCAGCTTCAGGACAATTAGGAACCGCTGTCCTTGTGGCAATAGCAGCAGCAATCTTTTGTGCTTTGTCGAATGTGTTCCCATATTCAACAATCTCCCAAAGAGTGTAGTCATGAATAGCTATATATTGCTCAAAATTGGACTTCCAAAGCTCAAAGTTCCTGGCATCAAACATGGGAATTTTGATACTAGGATTTGAGGAGTTGTTTTGTAGCAAAGCAGCAGGTTGATCTGTGCCAGACATGATGTTTTTAGGGTTTTGAGAATTTTAGGGTTTTTAGGGTTTTTGGTGTTTTAGGGTTCTTGTGTTACTTAAAGATCAAAAGTTTCTCAACAAGCTCTGATACCACTTGTTGATCCCAAACTTAGATCGATTAAGCTTTGTGTATACGAGATTAGATCAAGTAATACACGTAGAGAAACCTTTGCTTATGAATAAAGTAACTAAGTGTTATGTGGAATTAACACTTAAACTAAAACACAAAGATGTTAAACAAACTTTCACTTGTATTAGAATGATCAAACTTGATTACAATGAAAGAGGTTTAACTTGAGAAAACTTATGAAAACTGATAATAACTTTAACCTAAAAGATCTTCTTTTATAGAACAAGAAGTCTTGTACAATAAGCTACGAATCAACTATTCTAGGTAAAGATAATAATAGAAAATACAATGTAGAGCTTATCTTTACCATACACAAATAAAGAAACAAATAAACAAAAAGATTCGTATGAAGATATATTCCATCAGTGTTAATCTTCAAGGCTATCAGCGTTGACTTCTTCAATGTCAACGCTTGGCTGTCAGCGTCCAATGTCTTCCTATCAGCGCTTGAAGTCTTCTTATCAGCGTCTAGTGAACTGACCCATATTTTATTCCAAACAATCCTGTTATAAAGAACAAGAATTGGCATTTAAGGACTCTATCATTCTTTTAAAAAGAGAAATAAAAGCTTAGGCTCTTAATATTATTGAACTTTTATCTAAGCTTGAAATTAGTGAGTTCAGTGATACTAAAAATGAGTGTAGAAACTAGAATGGGAGGTGAATAGTTTCCCTAATTAAAGTCCTAATTAACATTACGTTTGTCATTGAAATGATTATTACTTGAAAACTTTTTTCATAATAGTTAGGCCAATTTCCGATGCTTCAAAACTTTTTCTATATTAAGTGATTATGTAACACCCCATTTTGATAATGGAAATGTCACATGCAATTATGGCGTGTCATCAAAGCATACAAGGAAAAATGTCTAAACATTACTTGACCATAAAAGGAAAATACCGGAATCAAACATCAGTAGTCCAAAAGTAAAGCTTATCACACACAAACATAGTATAGTAAAGAAAAGGACTAAACAATGTCCATAGCAAATGTATCATAAGAAAGGAAATGCATAAAATAAAAAAGGCTAGACAGCTTCCAGTCCATATGCACGTACTCTTAGTGTCTACGAGCGTCCCTGAGTACCTACCGTTTTGAGAACATAGAAAAGGAAAACGGCTGAGCAAATACGCTCAGTGCACGGATGTACAATAAAGCATGAATAGGATAAGCAACATATAACAACGGAAGAAAACTAAGTACCGAGTAACCTGGTTAAGTCTTGATAAAACTAGTTTTATAGTTTGAAAAGTCTTATGTTTATCTTGTAAAAACTGTTTGTCATAATTTACCATTAGCCAATATAGGTCATGAAAATCCACCGTGCATGAATACTTGGAGGGGTGACCTCATCATGCAAATTAGAGGGGCTGCCTCTAATTTAATATACTGGTTTTTGGGTAGGAGGGATCAGCTCCTTGTGAAGGATGCAAGGCACACACCACATTCACCATGAAATCCTGACTGAAAACATGTAACTAGGATGCACCCATACGCCCCACATGATAAATATAATATAAATGGCCAAAAGCTGAAGGGACGCCACGAGCAATCACTCCGCCATGGTGAAGTCATAACATCAGTGCCTCTAATGTTATGGTTATGGTACCTCCATAACTAAGTGAAACTGGTCATGCATGTATATGGCTACAGGTATTCTTAATTAAACATAAGTAATCAAACACGTAACTTATACTACGGGAAAACATTTGGCTGCATACGGGGAATCCTAATAAGGAAAGAATGTCCATACTGAAAGGACGAGAATTCGTACCTTATGTCCAGTGAACGAAGAAGATGAGCTGAGAGGAATCCTACTTCCGTATCACTAGTGCTACATAAATACATACATGAATAAGTATCTACTTACTAAATACGTAGCTGGTTTTATGTCATGTCTTAGCTTATTTATGTGTTCTTACCATGGTTTACTGTTTAAAGCCTTAAACTGTGTTTATCTTATATTCTGTTTAATCTGATTAAGTATTTATGGTATTTCATGTATTATTATACTTACTGTGTAATAATAAGTAACTTTCCAAAAATAGCAGGTTTCCTAAAATAGAAAGTTTCCAAAATAGAAAGTTTCCAAAAATAGAAAGTTACCAAAAATAGAAAGTTTCCAAAAATAGAAAGTTTCCAAAAATAGAAAGTTTCCAAAAATAAAATTACTGCTTAAAATAGATAAGTTTCTAAAAATAGAAAGTTTCCATAAGTAGATTAGCTGCCTTAATTAAATAAGTTTCTAAAAATAGAAAGTTTCCATAATTAGAAATAAGCTGGTTAAATAAGCTAAGTATATAAGCCTAAGTGTTTTCATGATTATTTTCTAAGTCCTATGATATAATGTATAGTTTAATAATTATTTCATGTAATTAAATTAAACTATAGGTTAAAATATTTAATTAAAGTATAACATGTTTTTAATAAATTAAAGTTAAATACTTAGGTTAAAACATGTATTATTATTTATTAATAATATAACCTAAGTCATGTTAATTAATTAATTATAATCATGGTTTTTTTAAATAATTAATTATAAGTCTAAATATAAAAATACTTAGGTTAATTAATTTCATGATTATTAATAATTAAAATAACCTAAGTCATGTTATTAAATTAATCATGTCATTTTATTAATTTAATTTTTAACATAAGATCATAAAAAAAATAAAACTAAACATACACCATGAACCGGATCTAGACTAAAAACCATGAACCGGACATGGAATCGACACCGTACCCCGAACCAAATCGGGGTACCCCTTGTCTTGATGTTGTCGTGGGACCCACACCAACCAACCTGGACCATATGGTCTCGGTGGTGGTCGGATGGCCAAACCGAAACCCCCCTTAAGTTCGGTGTAGGCTGCGGCCAAAACAAACACCCCTTAAAACATTACTTTTGATTTTTATTAAATCCTAATTCATGTTAGATCCATGATTTTAATTAGGTTTTGATAAAAACATAACATGTTCTTAATTTATAAAAGATCAAATCAAAAGAAAAGGTTTAAAAAAGATTTACCGAATACGTGGATCAAAAGGACGAAGAACAAACACGATCACCAACTAGAATTCCAAGATCCAAGATCAACAAACACCCCCTTGTGGTGTTTTAAGGGTGGCGGCCAAAAAAGAAGAAGAGAGGAGGGTTTTAGGTTTTTGCTAAAATCTTCTATAAAGTGATTTTTAGTAGTGTAAAAATCCTTTAACCCCCTTTAGTAAAAATTACAAATGGGCTTGGCCCATTTTCTCCTTGTAGCCGCGGGTAGGGGGCCCCACATGGGGTACCCGTACCTTTTTCCGTGTCGATGTTTAGTTATTCGTTCGTGATTATTTGTGTTCGTGTTTTATGTGTTCTCGTTACGTAATTATCGTGATTTACTATATTTAATTACGCTCGTAATAAATATATATACGTAATTAATAATAGTTCGTATTTTAATTACGTTCATGATTTCATGATCGCATGTTCGTGATTAATTATTGTCAAATAATTATTACTTGCTCGTGCGTAGTAAATACTTATCGTGTTCTAACACGTACGTAATACGTAAAATCCTAACACGGAATCGTAATCATGCTATATTAGGAAAGTTTAAATCTAGTACGTACGATCTTAAGGGTACTATTCATGGTAAAAGCATGCGGGTTTTACAACTCTTCCCCCCTAAAAAGAATAATTCGTCCCCGAATTATAGATAAAGTAAACTGGAAAAGAAGAACATACCCGAATTAAAAATATGAAATGAGGGTAAGAAGCCCGGATAGACTCCTCTGTTTCCCAAGTGGCTTCCCGCTCGGTATGATCCCTCCATAGAATTTTGACAAATGGGATCGTCTTCTTTCTCATGACTCGTTCTTGTCTGTCAAGAACTCGTTCGGGTTCTTCTATAAAAGTGAGATCTTCACGTATCTGTTCTAGTGGATACTGAACCATGTGAAGGGGATTATACTGGTACCCTCTGAGTAAGGACACATGAAACACATTGTGCACATGCGAAAGCTGTGGAGGTAACGCCAATCGGTAAGATACTTCACCGACTCGTTCAATGATATTAAACGGTCCGGTGAAACGAGGACTGAGCTTCCCTTTAATCCCGAAGCGTGTAACACCACGTGCCGGCGAAACCTTAAGGAAGACGTGATCTCCTACGTTTAAATGTATGTCCCTACGATGCTTATCGGCGTAACTCTTCTGACGTGACCGTGCCTCCTGAATTTTCTGCTTAGCTACTACGATCTTCTCATTGGTCATCTCTATGATTTCTGGTCCTTCAAGTGTTCGCTCACCAACCTGATCCCAGCAGATTGGGGCGCGACACTTTCTGCCATACAACATCTCAAATGGAGCACACTTGATACTTGCGTTCCAACTGTTGTTGTATGCAAACTCCACCAAACAGATGTAATCGTCCCAATCACCCGTCCATTCCAACGCACATGACCTCAACATATCTTCCAATGTCTGAATGGTTCGTTCCGACTGTCCGTCCGTTTGAGGATGAAAAGCCGTGCTAAGCTTAAGTTGTGTACCCCAAGCTTTCTACAGACTCTTCCAAAAGCGCGAAGTGAATCGAGGATCTCTGTCTGAGACGATGCTGGATGGTGCACCGTGGAGTCTCATGATCTCTCTTATGTACGTATCTGCGAGTTTACTTACCGGATCTTCCTTGCGGATCGGTAAGAAATGAGCTGATTTGGTAAGTCGATCTACGATAACCTAAATTGCATCATGCTTCCTCTTGGTAGGCGGAAGACCAGTAACAAAATCCATGGTGATTTTGTCCCACTTCCACTCTGGAATATCTAACGGTTGAAGGAGACCGCCAGATCGCTGATGCTCGATCTTAACCTGCTGGTAGGTAAGACATTTGGAGACGTAAGTGGCCACATCCTGTTTCATACCACTCCACCAAAAGTACTGCTTGATGTCATGGTACATCTTAGCCGAATCAGGATGTATAGAGAATGGGGAGCTATGAGCTTCAGCTAACAAAGCTTCCCGGAGTTCTTGGTCATCAAGAACACAAAGTCTCGTGCCCTGCCATACGGTACCATCTGCATATACTCTGAATTCCGTCTGCTTTTCCAGATTCTGTACTATCGCCCAGATTTCTCCGTCATCCTTCTGAGCTTCCTTGATCTTAGAGAGTAACTCGGGTTCTACTCTAAGATTAGCCCAGTAACCGTGTTGTCCATGTACCATGATCTTGATGTCTAGTCGCTCCAAGTCTCTGATGATTTCCTCTTTGATTTTAATGCCGTTGATCATTTCGGACTTCCTGCTAAGAGCATCTGCTACTACATTTGCCTTTCCGGGATGATACTGTAGATTAATGTCATAATCCTTTAACAGTTCTAACCATCTCCTCTGCCTCATGTTAATATCACGTTGAGTGAAGATACACTTCAAGCTCTTGTGGTCCGTGAAAATGTCACATGATTCTCCATATAAGTAGTGCCTCCATATCTTCAATGCAAACACGACTGCAACAAGTTCCAGGTCATGCGCGGGGTAGTTTTCTTCCTAAGGCTTAAGCTGCCGTGAAGCGTACGCGATCACTTTCCCATGTTGCATGAGAACACAGCCAAGTCCCTTCCCCGATGCATCGCTGTAGATTTGAAATCCACCCGTACCAGATGGTATAGTAAGAATAGGTGCAGATACTAGCTTCTGCTTCAGGTCTAAAAAAGCTCTTCTCTCGATATTCAGTCCAGACGAATTTATCCCCTTTCCGCATCAGTTTGGTCAATGGTAGTGCTAGGCGGGAAAAGTTCTCCACGAACCTACGGTAATAGCCAGCTAAGCCTAAGAAACTGCGGACTTCCGTCGCTGATGTCGGCCTTGGCCACTTAGTAATGGCCTCAACCTTCGCTGGATCCATAGTGATTCCTTCTGCTGATACAATGTGACCTAAGAATGCCACCTTGTCTAACCAGAACTCACACTTGGAGAATTTAGCATATAGGTGCTTCTGGCGAAGAATCTGTAGTACTGTACGAAGATGGTCTTCGTGTTCCTCCTTGGACTTTGAGAAAATCAGGATGTCATCGATGAAGACAATGACGAACTTGTCCAGAAATTCATGGAAGATTATGTTCATCAAATCCATGAACACTGCTGGAGCATTTGTCAGGCCAAATGGCATAACTACAAACTCGTAGTGGCCATAACGGGTACGAAAGGCAGTCTTAGCGATGTCCTGCTCCTTGACCCGTAGTTGATGATAGCCTGACCTAAGATCAATCTTGGAGAAGTGTTTGGCCCCTTGGAGTTGGTCAAACATATCGTCAATGCGTGGCAGTGGATATCTATTCCGAATGGTAATCTTGTTGAGCTCGCGATAGTCTATACAAAGACGCATACTGCCGTCCTTCTTCTTAACAAACAAGACCGGTGCGCCCCATGGAGATGCTCTCAGTCGAATGAAACCTCGTTCAACAAGTTCTTGCAGTTGATCCTTCAGCTCTATGGGAGCCATGCGATAAGGAGCTTTGGAGATTGGTTCAGCTCCTGGAATAAGCTCGATACTGAATCCACTTCTCGTGCAGGTGGTATGCCCGGAAGTTCTGCTGGAAAAACATCTTGGGATTCTGACACTATAGGTTGATCCTGAATTGATGGGGATTCAGCATCCATGTCGTGAACCATAGCTAGATAACCCTCGCAGCCATGTGACAGTAGTGCACGCGCTTGCAGGGTAGATATGATTTGTACAGACCGTCCGGGTATGAACCCATTATGAATGTACTCTGGTGCATTAACAACACCGAAGATAACTCGATATGAATGGCAGTCTATGGTGGCATGATGCTTGGATAGCCAATCCATGCCCAAGATCATGTCGAAGTCATTCATGTCTAGCGGAAGTGCGTCAACAGGTCGAACCTTATCGTCAAATTCTAGGGGAAGACTCTTGTATACATGGGTGATTAATACAGAGTCCCTCAAAGGTGTGGAAATAGTAAGCCTATTTTCTAGTGGCTTGGGGAGCATCCTAATGTTCTTAGCATAAGCAGTAGAAATAAACGAGTGAGTAGCACCCGTATCGAAAAGAACACATGCAGCTTGACCATACATATACAAGATTCCAGTGATGGTACTTGTAGACTTGTTGGCCTGGTCTCGAGATGTCGTGTAGACACGCCCGGTAGTAGGAGGCGGCTTGGTATCAGCATGTCCCGATGTACCCTCCATCTCGCCCTTACGGCAGTCCTTCATAATATGGCCAGGAAGACCACACTTGAAGCACGCGTCAGTATTACGGCGACATGGTCCTGGGTGCCTACGGTGGCAAGTAGAGCAAAGAGGATGAGTGAATCCCCCCGCAGGTGCTCTGGCTGGCTGGGAACCTGATAAAACATTTTACATAAGACATGATAATTGGGTACAAAGGACAAAGCGATAATCGTAAGATTGAATACCAGTGATAGTTGGACGACTAGGCTGCGAACCTCTCTGGTTCTGGTCCCTACCGTTTCCATGGTTCCTGGTAGAAGTTTTGCTAAAATGTCAGAATATGAGTTATAACATGAAATCATAAGGAAATGCTTAAGTATTAGGACCTGCTGCTGTTGGAGTGCCCAACGTTGTTACGGTAATTATCATTACCGCCACGCCTATCCGTAGCAGAACGGTCGTTAGTCTGACCGTTTCCCTTGGGCTGATGAGGCTGCTGCTGAGTAGCCGGCTGAGACCGGTCCCCATTTTTCTGCCTGGAAGATACATTTAAAGAGATGAATAATTGACATATATGGAAAGTATACGGATTGATCACCGCTTGAATACGAATGTTTACCTCTTGTCGGGTCTTTCAGCTTCCCCGAACTCATCTCTCTCCTGTAGCATTTCCCGCTTACGTGCTGCATCGGCCACTTGTGCTACAGTGTTGAACGTAGCACACAACAGATTGTTTGCGACCGATGTGCGAAGAGCCCATCTAAACTGATGTGCCTGCTCTTCAGGAGTTCCTGCTGCCACACCAAGGAAACCAGCTAAGCAAAGAAAGCGCTGCATAAACTCGTTGCTATTCTCCCCAGCTCTCTGTCGGATCCCATGGTAATCTCTCTTGAGCTTGTCCTGCTCAGCCTTGGGAAAGAACTGCTCCATCACCCTGTCCTTGAACTGAGCCCAAGTCAAACCAGCAACCCACTCGTCACCACCTTCAAACTGCATCAATGCTAACCACCAGTTTAGCACATCGCCTTCGAATCGATAGCATGCCAACCTCGCCTTGTATGCGGGGTCACAGCCCATAGCATTGAAAATCTTCTCGATGTGAGCCAACCAGCTTTCAGCATCGCTGGGGCTATCTGTCTTCTCAAAAGCTCGAGGGCGGAGCTTGTTAAATCTCTCCAGCCATACTGCTAATGTCACTGGAGGAGGAGGAGGAGGTGCCTGATTATGCTGCTGATTGTTGGCAGCTTGAACTTCAGCCCTGATGTCATTCCTCAGTTGAGGAAGCAAAGCTTGCATACCAGCCTGAACTGCAGCATTGAGCTGCTCCTGTTCGCGTGTGAGAATCATCTGACAGTTTAACATAAAACATATGATTAAACAGATCAAAACATAAAATATATATATACATGAAAAAAAAATTATACTAAAATTTCACGAGAAAAATTTTATGCAAGAAAATGTTTTGTATGAATGCATGATGCAGTTTTATGAAAACTTTTGTATGCTCGAGAGTGAACGCCTCTAGTCAGTTCACCCAAAACAAAAGACATATCGAGGGGACGCCTATGGGTCGGTCCCAAATTAAAAAGTTTCGATAAAACACATGCGACTAAATAGGGCCAGTCCTGTACCAACCATTACTTAGTCAAAAATCTGCGACAATGTCATGTATATGTATGCTTAAAAATGATGAATGCATGAAAACAACTGTCAGTTCTAGGAAGACCGTAGTGACTACCCACTAATCACAGGTGATATTTGAGAGCCTACAGGTCGAAGCCATGGCTCTGATACAATAATTATAACACCCCATTTTGATAATGGAAATGTCACATGCAATTATGACGTGTCATCAAAGCATACAAGGAAAAATGTCTAAACATTACTTGACCATAAAAGGAAAATACCGGAATCAAACTTCGGTAGTCCAAAAATAAAGCTCATCACACACAAACATAGTATAGTAAAGGAAAGGACTAAACAATGTCCATAGCAAATGTATTATAAGAAAGGAAATGCATAAAATAAAGAAGGATAGACAGCTTCCAGTCCATATGCACGTACTCTTAGTGTCTACGAGCGTCCCTGAGTACATGCCGTTTTGGGAACATAGAAAAGGAAAACGGCTGAGCAAATACGCTCAGTGCACGGATGTACAATAAAGCATGAATAGGATAAGCATATAACATATAACAGCGGAAGAAAACTAAGTCCCGAGTAACCTGGTTAAGTCTTGATAAAACTGGTTTTATAGTTTGGAAAGTCTTATGTTTATCTTGTAAAAACTGTTTGTCATATTTTACCATTAGCCAATATAGGTCATGAAAATCCACCGTGCATGAATACTTGGAGGGGTGACCTCATCATGCAAATTAGAGGGGCTGCCTCTAATTTAATATACTGGTTTTAGGTAGGAGGGATCAGCTCCTTGTGAAGGATGCAAGGCACACACCACATTCACCATGAAATCCTGACTGAAAACATGTAACTAGGATGCACCCATACGCCCCACATGATAAATATAATATAAATGCCCAAAAGCTGAAGGGATGCCACGAGCAATCACTCCGCCGTGGTGAAGTCATAACATCAGTGCCTCTAATGTTATGGTTATGGTACCTCCATAACTAGGTGAAACTGGTCATGCATGTATATGGCTATATGTATTCTTAATTAAACATAAGCAATCAAACACGTAACTTATACTACGGGAAAACATTTGGCTTCATACGGGGAATCCTAATAAGGAAAGAATGTCCATCTGAAAGGACGGGAATCTGTACCTTATGTCTAGTGAACGAAGAAGATGATCTGAGAGGAATCCTACTTCCGTATCACTAGTGCTACATAAATACATACATGAATAAGTATCTGCTTACTAAATACGTAGCTGGTTTTATGTCATGTCTTAGCTTATTTATGTGTTCTTACCATGGTTTACTGTTTAAAGCCTTAAATTGTGTTTATCTTATATTCTGTTTAATCTGATTAAGTATTTCTGGTATTTCATGTATTATTATACTTATTATGTAATGATAAGTAACTTCCCAAAAATAGCAGGTTTCCTAAAATAGAAAGTTTCCAAATATAGAAAGTTTCCAAAAATAGAAAGTTACCAAAAATAGAAAGTTTCCAAAAATAGAAAGTTTCCAAAATAGAATTACTACTTAAAATAGATAAGTTTCTAAAAATAGAAAGTTTCCATAAATAGATTAGCTGCCTTAATTAAATAAGTTTCTAAAAATAGAAAGTTTCCATAAATAGAAATAAGTTGATTAAATAAGCTAAGTATATAAGCCTAAGTGTTTTCATGATTATTTTCTAAGTCATATGATATAATGTATAGTTTAATAATTATTTCATGTAATTAAATTAAACTATAGGTTAAAATATTTAATTAAAGTATAACATGTTTTTAATTAAATAAAGTTAAATACTTAGGTTAAAACATGTATTATTATTTATTAATAATATAACCTAAGTCATGTTAATTAATTAATTATAATCATGGTTTTTTTTAAATAATTAATTAATTATAAATCTAAATATAAAAATACTTAGGTTAATTAATTTCATGATTATTAATAATTAAAATAACCTAAGTCATGTTATTAAATTAATCATGTCATTTTATTAATTTAATTTTTAACATAAGATCATAAAAAAAATAAAACTAAACATACACCATGAACCGGATCTAGACTAAAAACCATGAACCGGACATGGAATCGACACCGTACCCCGAACCAAATCGGGGTACCCTTTGTCTTGAAGCTACCGTGGGACCCACACCAACCAACCGGGACCATATGGTCTCGGTGGTGGTCGGATGGCCAAACCGAAACCCCCCTTGGGTTCGGTGTAGGCTGCGGCCAAAACAAACACCCCTTAAAACATTACTTTTGATTTTTATTAAATCCCAGTTCATGTTAGATCCATGATTTTATTTAGGTTTTTATAAAAACATAACATGTTCTTAATTTATAAAAGATCAAATCAAAAGAAAATGTTTAAAAAGGATTTACCGAATACGTGGATCAAAAGGACGTAGAACAAACACGATCACCAACTAGAATTCCAAGATCCAAGATCAACAAACACCCCCTTGTGGTGTTTTGAGGGTGGCGGCCAAAAAAGAAGAAGAGAGGAGGGTTTTAGGTTTTTGCTAAAATCTTCTGTAAAGTGATTTTGAGTAGTGTAGAAAAAATCCTTTAACCCCCTTTAGTAAAAATTACAAATGGGCTTGTCCCATTTGCTCCTTGTAGCCGCGGGTAGGGGGCCCCACATGGGTTACCCGTACCTTTTTCTGTATCGATGTTTAGTTATTCGTTCGTGATTATTTGTGTTCGCGTTTTATGTGTTCTCGTTACGTAATTATCGTGAGCTAATATATTTAATTACGCTCGTAATAAATATATATACGTAATTAATAATAGTTCGTGTTTTAATTACGTTCATGATTTCATGATCGCATGTTCGTGATTAATTATTGTCAAATAATTATTACGTGCTCGTGCGTAGTAAATACTTATCGTGTTCTAACACGTACGTAATACGTAAAATCCTAACACGGAATCGTAATCATGCTATATTAGGAAAGTTTAAATCTAGTACGTACGATCTTAAGGGTACTATTCATGGTAAAAGCATGCGGGTTTTACAGATGATAAGTGTGAAAACACTCATCAATAATGATCCAAAAATCACTCAATACACAGTCAAATACATAATATTTAACTTTAAAATATCAGAATTACGCGTGTATTTGTGTTTCATATGTTTTCAGGTATAGAAGATACGTTATGAAGCAAAGACACGTTTTCAAGGATTTATTTGATAAAAAGACGAAGAAAGAGACGAAAGGTGCTTCAAGGACTTTATTTGCCAAGCTTTCAAAGATCAAGGGCTGAACTTGCAACTTTTACAAGATGAAGGATGAAAGGAATTTACTTAAAAGGTTTTAAAACCATTTGAAAAGATATGAAAATTAAAGGACCAAAGAGAAATTAATGGAAACGTTATTATTATTAACTTGGTCATTTGACCAAGTCTCGGTCAAACTCACATAACTCGTCTTCATCAATCCAAACGAAGAAAGAGAAAAAGATGAAGCAGTCATTTATACTTTCTCATCCACCAAACCTGCAATTGCAAATCATGAGAGACAAAAGAAGAATCAAGCGAAGCTTATAACTACAAAAAAGCTCATCTCCTTCTCCTCTACAAGATGGTATCACTTAATTAGATAAAGACTGAAGAACGAAGAAACCCCCAAATGTGATGAAGAATGAAGAACGAGCTTATCCTCGTATTTTACACGTGGCGATTATTGATTGGAGGACACACGTCATCCCACCTCCCTCGACGACAATAAATAGAGACGAAGACTTCATTTTGAGACGGTTAGCGCTAGGAGTAGATTACACCTAGTTAGTTGTTAAGAGTAGTTTAGTTTTCTCTCAAAGTTTTATGAATTTCAGTTAATCAATTAGTTAGATTCAGTTTTGATTTTGTTAATCTTGTTGTAACTGAATTCATTTTCCACCATTAATGAAAGCTTGAGTTTACTTTTTCATTCTTGAATCACTTTTTCATTACTAGTACGTGAGTTTTGCTTGTGAAATATTAGTTAAAATCTTTTTCTTCAATTCAATCTCGTAAATGTATAAGGACGTAAGGTATAAACTTGTTATTAGCTCATATGATAGGTAGAGTAATCAGAATTTCGTTATAAGCTTTTCATTTGTTTAGAGTTTAAAAGGAATTTTCTTTAAATTTGATTTAATCTGGTAATAGTCCCAAGTAGCTACTGTTCTAATTCTTTTCAGTCCTAGCTCATAAGCTCACAAAAGCTTGTGGAGTAATCAAGCCGAAACTTTTTCAGTCAAATTCAGTAGTGATTTCTAGTTAATGAGTTTAGATATAGTTAAGATGTTAGGATAGATTGATTCTGTCAGTTTAGCAGTTCACTTTGTAGCTTAAGATTTTCTAAACAGATTTATCTTTAAATTTGCAGCTTTTTCATTCTATTAAATTCAGTTAGAATTTAGTTTCAGTTTTGTTATTCGCTTGTTACGACTCAGTTGTTCATTTGCAACAATATTATTTCATCAATAAAAATTACAGTCTAGTCATCTCTTTCGATTTATGTTATAAGTGATCGGTTCAATTAGCTTATTGAAGTTTAAAAGATTTAATTTTTAGTTCGTTCAGTAAAGTCACAGCTTTAGTCAGGGAGTTTTAGTCAGTTTGATACAGATTTCAAATTAGCTGGATTTATGGTATTCGAGAATCTTTTCCTTGGATAATCTGTTTTGCAGATTTTGCTTTGATTTTGTTATGTAGGAATTTGGATTTGCTGAACAATGGTGGCAGATTGGTGTTTGGTTTCAAGCGAGCTCAGCGCTCAGCTTTGACTCAACGGACTTACTTCGGATGGATAGGTCAAGCGCATTTACTTTCCTTTTTGCAATTATATAGTATAATATGCTAGATAGATTTGTAGTATAATATTAGTTGTTAACTGATTGAATTTGCTTAATCAGATGATTTTCTATATGCGGTCTTTGTTCATTTGAGTTGTCACTTCCCTTAGTTAGACATGATTTCTAAATTCTGCATTTTCCTTAAGTAGTGTTTGGATCTGCAGGTTTTAGGTAGCATAAGTGTGATATTGAGTAGAATTATGTTAGCATAAGTTTTGCTTTTACTAGTGGTACTCTGGATTTGTGTTATTCGTTATAGTCAAATTTTATAAGTCAGATTCATCTTGGTACAGTTACAAAGCCAGTAGAAGAGTTTTTGTGCTTTTTATAAAGTTTGATTATTGTACAATTTTAATCCTCCACTTTGATACTAGCTATTACAGTCATGGTCCAAGTCTGTTAAGATTGGTTAGCTAGTTAGTCCTTCGGTTGAAACTTTTTTGCACTAATATTCCTTTTTGGTTAACTGAATATTTCTAGCTTGTTGGGATTAGAATCTTGTTGGGCTTGGCAGTGGTAGAAGTGGACTGTCCATTTTATTAGTGGATAATTAGTTTAAGTTTGAATTTGTGATTTTACAAGTTTTTATTTGTAGTCTTATAAATTTGTTTTAGTTTTATAAATTTTGAATTTTGCATTTTAAATTTGTAGTATAAATTTGTATTTTTCATTTTATATGTTGTACATTTAAATGTTGTATTTGCAATATGTTTTTAGAATAATACATATTACGTAGTATAGCTATTTTTACATTTTTACTTGCTTTGTGCCAATTAGACATAGATTACCAATCAAGTTTTTACCACCAAAAACAATTAAGTCAAGCTTTAAATTGTTATATCAATTCGGATTGAGACGAGAAAAACGAACTAAAAACGAAATATTAACAGATTATGATAATGGAATGTGTTATGTGACAATCTGTCAATTTATGGTTGATATTTTATTCTCGATATTTATTTGAAAAAATTATTTTAATGTTACAATATGAACTCACTTATTTTTGGGAAGTAATTTGGATTTACGTCTTGAAGTAGCATCGACTACGTCTAAACCAGAGGATTCTACGTTACGTGCTTACGTTTACATACACCGTCTTTGGTGTCAGTCCGACATTTCAGAAAATAAATTTGTCCATGAATATTATTTTGGAGTTTTAAATTTGAGTTGGTTCATAAACTCACAAATTTACGAGGAGATTGGGACTTACGATTTTATTTTAACGTCCTTTACGACTAAATCGGAAACCATAGGATTACGTATTTACGTTTTCGAACTCCGTTTTTGATGAAACAATTTTTATTAGATTCGTTTTGTGTCGTTGATTCATAATTTATAAAAACGTTTTTTGTAAAACGACCCGAGGGCACGCAAATCGAGGAAACTAAAATCGAGGAATACCCGTAAATTAATGGGATGAGACAAAACAAGTTTTGCCCCACCCCACTAACATGGGAGGGCCAAAACATTGACTCAACACCATGAGGTGTCAAGTGTGTATGCTTACTAGCTACACTTGTTAGCCTAAGCTTAACAAGTAAGCTATCCAACAAACAAAACCATCTTTCACTAACCATTTCTTCACTTGTACATGCAAAACCACTAAACCACCCTTCCTCTCTCTATCATTTCGTCCCATAATCCTCAAAAACAACCCTCATTTGATCTATTTTAACCATAAATTCATGTGTTATTCATACACATGATGATGCTCCTTTGAAGTCTTGAAGATTGGAGGTGATTTTAACATCCAAGGAGGAGATTTGTTGGTGTCTTAGGGCTGATTTCTCAAAGAGTATACAAATACGTAATGATCCTAGAATTGGTGTTGATATCTCATAAGATTGGTTACCCAAAACCAAGTATTGTTCAACATCAATCCCATCTTTTCATCATCATGGTGGTATAAAGATTGTCCTCCCCATCCTCTTGTTATTTTTATTATGTAATCATGTATTTTATTTCCTATTGTATATGCATATGATGATTATATGATGATAAAAGTATTGTGTGGGGATTTGGTGTTGATAAACATGCTTAAAAAGATGAAAGACTATAAGAAACAAGGTTAGAATCTTGTTTAAATTTGTTGGCTGTATAAAACAGTAAATAATCAAATGATGAACTGATAAAAATGGCATAGATTAATGGATTTACAGTAATCTATGGGTCTTGTACATATGTGAGAGTTGGCCATGCAATGGAATCATTGTAATGAGTGAGATATGATCAAAACAAGTTTAGGGTACAAATCTGAGTTTACTGTTTTGGACGATTTTTAGAAAATACTTGGAGGATGATTCAACAGTAGCTATAGAAGAGTTAAATGGAGAAAATATCATTTAGTTTATGTGATAAAAATTTGAGCTTCTATCTCCATATAGAACTCTAGATATGGCAGTTTTGGTGAAGATGAAAATAAAAATCAGATTTTGGAAATTAAAGTATAATACTATTATATAAGCACTCAAAATTATATAGTATAAAATGTGAATAAAAACCCACTAACTCATATAATACATTTATATAAATATGTACAATGGTATACAAGTAGACATTTTATAAAAATGGTAACTTGTTAAGTTTTATAAGTTATAAAACTATAAACATGATTTTTACGACTTTTTCGGCTATTACCGTAAAATTAACGTTTTTCGCCAATTAAAACTTAGACGATCAAACCCGTCTAATGTAAAGTTTTTAAAAGTCATATACTGATATATAAGTAACTAATACAAGTAAAAACCGATAAAACCCGAACTATAGGACATACGGACATTAACAAGCTAACTAAGCATATTGGACTAATAATTGGACTAAATAAGATAAACACTTATAAAAAGAACTTATTGGGCTTAACCCATTTGAGCCCAACATGAAAAGTATAGATACTGATAATATAAGTATAAAGTGGATTAAAACAAGTTAAAGAACTTATAATAAGATTATTGGACCTAAGACACGTAAATAGGTAAAACTAGTAAACTAGTTAGAAGTTACCAATACGTAAATACTAAAAAGAGTAAAAGAGAACATGTAAACCCACTTGATCATCATATATATATAATCATCATATGTATACATAAATGTTATTTTTATAAAGTCATTGGACATGAGTCTAAGACGAGAATTATTTGTCTAGGTTTCCGTGATTGAAGCACGTACCGTACGTCCGAATTGCCGATAACCCGCCTTCCCACATCAACGTGAGTTCATAGCCTCGCACACTTTTAAATGTTTTTATAAATGTTTTATAAACCCGCGAGGGAGATAACATGTTAGTTTTTATAAAATAGGACACCATTTGTCCCGATTGTTTGATTATTGATTTGGACACGAATGATTGTATGACCCGATTGTATGACCCGATAAATGATTAAAGGACCCGAGAGATGAAATAAAATGGATTATTAAAGTTAGGTTATGTCACTAAAAGTCCCATTAGCATGAATTGTGAACTACCGGGATTTGGTAGACGCTTGTGCATATAATAGTACTATTTAGGGACGATCACCCCAGTTCGCGCCTTGACGGTTGATCCCCGTCGTGCCACATTGATTGGTAAGCGAATTTATGTATGAGAAGATTTCCATAGCGTGACATTTGTGACGACACGCTACTTTAGATGGGCAAATTGAGTATCGGGTTAGCTACCCGTTGTTGGCTTAGTAAGGTAACAATGTCATGCGGCTTATAATAATCCAAACTAACAAAATACTACTAGACGCACCGAATTACGATGTATTGCCTGACTAGCAATATAGGGTCATACTATTGATATTATGTTCGTGTTTTGTTTTTTCATAACCATAATCCTATAACGGTTTTTATTTAATTTTATACAACGTCATAAGACGTATTGTATGATGTTTTTACGACATTGGCTCGTATAATGATTTTTAAGGTAAATGCCTATATTATGATTTTGATGAAGATTTGTATAAAATGACTTTGGCTATTTTATGGCCTATTAAAATGATTTGTACAAAAATGATTTTCGGTAATAATTTTATACCGATGTTATATTGATGGATTTTATTAAACTCTATGAATTCAATCGGCGTTATTGCTGACCTTTTTCTTTTAACATGTTTTATCTTAGGTACTTGAAGGTAATTCTCGGGAAGACGACAGGAATTCATGGCCCGCACTTAAATTATAATTTCCATTCAAATGTTTGTAAAACCTATATTAAATACAATGACTTGGGACCTATGTAACTTTGATATTTATGAATGGAAATGCTTTATTATTAAAACGACGCAACTTTTAAGCGTTGTCTATGATGTGAGTAATGTGCTATCCCGTAACACCAACTAGTCTTCCGCTGTATTGAGTTGTATAAATTTGGGGGTGTTACAGTTTGGTACCAGAGCTCTCGTTATAGAGAACGAAAGATTTTTAAAAACCAAGGTTTTGAATAAAACATTTCAAAATCTTTTAACTATAAACATTTTTCTCAAAATGTCTAAAAATCTTTTGACTATAACGGTGCCGAAGAATTCCCGAGTTACCGACAAGGCCAGACTGAGAAGTGTTATTTTAGTATATATATATAACTTGGATTATATATATATATATATATATATATATATATATATATATATATATATATATATATATATATATATATATATATATATATATATATATATATATATATATATATATATATATATATATATATATATATATATATATATATATATATATATATATATATATATATATATATATATATATATATATATATATATATATATATATATATATATATATATATATATATATATATGATGTAATTTTATTACATGATTATTTGATGACTATTTTGTTATTTATACGACGTAGATTGTCACAAGAAACCCTAAATCCCCTAGTAAATTAATCGAAGCTATTCTCGTAGGAATTCTAGCTATCCTAGATCTAAACCAAGTTGTGGATATTTATGATCCCAACAAATGGTTGATATTCGTAGAAATGTAGATATTAGTTGATTGTGATATTGAAAAAGAATTGGCGAGATTAAATCTGATATTGATGCCATGACGATCTTTCCTTATAGAGTGGAGTTTGACAAAACGTTACCATCTAGAAAGATGTCATCTGATTTGTTGTCATCCAATTCTTAAATTGAAATCGAAAGGGTGAATGTTGCACTTGAGGCTGTCATTGGAACCATTACCCAAAAGCCTCATGCCACTAGTACCTTTCCGAGAAATTTAATTGAATGTGTGAGTCATCTCATACTAGTGACTCATTTGATAATTGTTGTTGTAAGAGCTATAGGATTGGAAATTAAGTGTTGATCATATTGAGCTTTTATTGCCTTTACAAGGCCAAAGAATAAGGTTGTAAGTATTGGAGAATGAGGTAGAATATCACATTGAGTATAAGTTGGTGGAAACTTGAATAAAGTAAAAAAAAAATTAACCTGTATGGAATAAGAAATTGTTAAGAGGAAGTTGTTGAGTTCTGTGATTTAATTATAAGGTTTTAATTGATTGTAGGTTTATGTTAAGGGTTGTTCCTAGGCCATTGTCCACTAACGAGGATGCCCAGTGTCCAAGAAATAAATTGAAGAAATCTTCTTCTGAATTGTGACCGATGGATCTTCTGGGACTTGTGGAACACCTAATGACTCTTGTAGATTAGTATTCATTGTGGTATCTTTTAAAAATCCCTAACTTAACTGAGATATCAGTTGGTAGGATGAGTTCTAAGAACTGTATGACATAGTGACACGTAATGTGCTACGGTACAATTTGACTTGTTTGTGATTAATGAAAAGACTACCTTTGATTGCTAAATTCTACATGTATCGATAATATCTATCTTTTATTGCTTCATCCTAATGTTCGCATTAGTGATGCAACCATTGAACAAGTACTCATCTTGAATTGAGTTACGTTGTGGATTAATCTTTTTTAGCGCCATCGAGATCATGAACCTCATGATTATTTGGCTAAAGCTCATTTCCTATTATATTGTAGTTAGTTCTTGGTGAACAACTCTTCATCACTCTTTTGTAGATCACTCATTGTTTTTATAAAGTTAAAACGGTATCCTTTGAGAAAAATTGAATTTTCGTCACTATAAGGATTATTCAAAGTGAGATTTATAAGTGATTGTTATCGAAATGAGATTGTTTATAAAGTACCTTGGAAAAACTTAATTGTTTTCATAATAAAGAAAATCTTTGTAAATTTATTCTTGATTCTTATTTAAGAATTAAGCATGAAAATGTTTTTATTATAAACATGGATGATAAAGCTTTGACGAACTGAGTATTGCATCGTTAATCTTGAAATTGTATATAGTTGCGCGCCTACATACAATTTGGAATGAACCATGCAAGACTGATTAGTAGTCACCATAAAACTAATGAATAAACACTACATTTTCTTTGAAGATTGTGAAAGATTAAATTTTATGAGATCTGCAAGAAGTGAAAAATAAGGACATAATGTTGGGGACACCTACATATGTGCCTGTAGCATCTATTCTTCTTAGTCGAACTTACTCATCTGTGGAAACTGTCTTATTTGACAATTGACAATTCTTTCTTGTCCAATTCTCCCGTGGCGAGATTCTTTGCAAAGTTATCTGATTACCGAGTGTTGATACCCGACTGGATGTATCGACGTTCCTATCATTTCTTTTGATTTGATTTCATTTGAATGACCTGGGTAACGATCTGAGGAGCTTTCGAATGTGTACTCAAATTAATGAAAACATGGGATATATTCATATTCGTTAATGTTTTCGTCTGTATCTGATTTGAAATTCTCCCGCGTAGATTATGCGTTGACCTTACTCTTTTAATAGTAGTTGTGTATCCAGATATCGTTGAATTTGTGAAGGATTAAGAGTTATTATTAGTCTTTTGAGAAGATCACATCTTATCGACGGCAATAAAACTGAAAAGTTGATAGTGCCAGTAGAATGGATTGATTGATTATGACATGACGACATTGACTTAATTGATGGGAACTCGAATAGAATTCCCCTAAATGATAAGATGTTGATTATCAAAAGTGATCTAGATAATTCTTGGTGGATGACCATATCCTGCATTTTGGACTTAAAAGTATATCGTGAATGATTGTAAACTAGTTATAGATATTGTAATCTAGAAGAACCTAATATAAATATACTAAAAGATGTTTATGTTATTTGAAACTCTAGGAGGTATTTATTGATGAATTACATAGACTTTCGCCATTAAGGCAAGTTGAAATTGGTATTGATTATATTTCCGGTGCTGCACCTATGGCATGTGCATTGTACGTCAGCACCATCTGAATTAAAGGAATTACCGTACAACTGAGAGAGTTGTCGGAGAAAGCTTTTATTCTACCAAGCTCGTCATTATGAAGAGCTATGGTGTTATCATTCCTTATATTTATAGATTACTGGGAACTTAGTAAATTAACAATCGAAAACGATATCCATAACTCGAAATGGAAGATTTGTTCGATCATTTACAAGGTTTTAGCAATTTGATCCATGGCATGGTTATCATCAACTTCGCATCTGCGAAAGAGATTATCTATTCCAATCACTACATCCAGAACTTGTAATGAATATTATGAGTTTCATGTTATGTCGTTTGGATTGACTAATGCACATGTAGCATCCATAAATTTGGTGAATCACGTGTGTAGGCTGTAATTTGATAAATTCATGCTTGTGATCAATAAGGACTATATGTTTGTTTGTAAGTATAAGAAGGAGTTAGTAATTATTTATAAATTGACCAAAATTGGCCCAAACAATTAAAACCCGTATCTTAAATATTTAACATGTGACTAAAGACTAAATCATTTATATTAATTGACTGTGTGAATAATAGATAATGAAATATATTGACTCTTCAAAAAAAAATTAAGAGCCCTTTTAAGACTTTTGGCTTTACCAAAAAGAAAGTGCAAGTGTGTTTTGACAAATGTATTAACAAAGAACTTTTTGAGGGATTATTCCCTTATAACCAAAACATTTAACTAAACTTCTGTTTAGGGGTAAATGTTTTTGCCTACCTTAAGACAACTTAAGAAGGATTGAGGAAAACCATTTAAACCATAACTTGAAATTTGAAACGACAATTTTTACTTTTCCACTAAGAAAACTTTGACCAAAGTATAAACAAAGGTTTTTCGAACATTTAGGAATCTTATTAAATATTTTCGATAAATCAACAAAAATCTTGTTAATTAAATTCAAATTTATTTTGAACATTTTATATAATTGGTCGAACTAAGAAATTTAAAATTTTTACGTTTCATAAAAATTAAATATTTATTGTTAATTTACATGTAATAATTATCGACGCTTTAAAACGTCAAATTAACCAAAACTGATAAAAATGATAGTTGAGACGAAACTAAAACTTAGAAAATATAAAGAAAGAAAGAATTTTGAATAAATACGGTTATGATATTTATTTCATCAGGAAAGTGAACGTAATTACTGACACATTATGTATAAAGGATAAAGAACCAATTAGGACATGTTCCTTAATAATGAAGGTGCAAAATAAATTGCCGAACAATTTAAAAATAGCCGATGATCGTAAAAAGGTTAATATAGATAATAAAAGTGGTTCGCGGCTAATGTGAACCATTAGAATTGAGGAGCCAATAGCGTTAAATGTTTTAAAAGGCCACTTATGGTTGCCTAAATATGGAGATTTTGAGATATAGTTATGTTGGAATTTGTAAGTATAAGTATTCTATTTATGTCAATTAGGACTAAAAGTATCTTTGTCTGAAGAAGTTGTACTAATAACAAATTATGAAGGCAGAGATCGCCTCATACATTAGTAAACGTCTAACTATTGCAAAGGTCATCATCTGAATTTGATTCGATTTGGGTCATCGTCGACAGACTGACCAAATCTACTAATATCATTCCCGTTAATGATAAATGCAAAAGAGTTATGTAAACATAGTGTGCCTGTATCGAACATCTTTATCAAGATCCTCGCTTCGCATCGAATTTCTAGAGATTTGCTCAGAAGTCATTGTGAATGAACCTTGATGAGAGTACTATGTACCACCCCAATCAAAGGGACGAGGTAAAGTAACGATACAAAGTAAAATAAGTGTTGTTTTATGTTTGAATGATTGACCTTTGATAATATACCGTATAATCGTTTTCCCTTGGAGAGATTATCATTGATAATTATCGTATTAGGATCGAGATCGAATCTTGTTAGAATCTAAATATTAGAGCATTTGTAAGCAAGAGTTGAGATGAAGACACCCGACATACACCCACTGTGAGTTGGACATGTCTTTTAGGTTTAAGGTTTCCTTTGATGGTGAACCTAACCTTACAAAATACTCGACCCGCGAGACCTAAAATGATTGTTAAAATTAGGATCTGAGTATTGACAGCCAGTAGTGGGCAAGAGGTTATGTGAATATGAAATGTAGATCTTGAAGTGCCAGATGGGTAGCGAAGTTATGCCAAAATTTTAACCTTGGAAAAATGAATTAATGATCTGACAAATCATGGGATATAAGTCCCCGTTGTATGGGACCATTGAGATGATGTAAAAGATTTGGTTTGAAAGGCATATAAGCTGGATCTACCCTAGGACTTCAAGAGCTGCGTGAATTAGGTATCGTATATCGAACTTGATAAAATATCTATCAAGTGAAAATCTGAATTCTTCTTAATAAAGCTTTGATCGGCGAAAAGTTGCATTCATCAGAAACCCGTGAACATCATGGATAGAGAAAGTAAGTCAACATTTAGCCTGATCTTATTTCCGTAGTTATGTTTGATGAAACTCGCGTATTGTAATGAATTATACTTGTGAGAAAAGACCGAATGTGGAGGAAATACCCACATGGCTTTAACTCTATAAGAAGCGAGTAGTAAGGTTAGATGATCTTTGAGGACAAAGATCCTGTTTAGGGGTAAATGCTGTGACAATCCGTCAATTTATGGTTGATATTTTATTCTCGATATTTATTTGAAAACATTATTTTAATGTTACAATATGAACTCACTTATTTTTGGGAAGTAATTTGGATTTACGTCTTGAAGTAGCATCGACTACGTCTAAACCGGAGGATTCTACGTTACGTGCTTACGTTTACATACACCGTCTTTGGTGTCAGTCCGACATTTCAGTAAATAAATTTGTCCATGAATATTATTTTGGAGTTTTAAATTTGAGTTGGTTCATAAATTCACAAATTTACGAGAAGAGATTAGGATTTACGATTTTATTTTAACGTCCTTTACGACTAAACCGGAAACCCTAGGATTACGTATTTACGTTTTCGAACTCCGTTTTTGATGAAACAATTTTTATTAGATTCGTTTTGTGCCGTTGATTCATAATTTATAAAAACGTTTTTCGTAAAACGACCCGAGGGCACGCAAATCGAGGAAACTAAAATCGAGGAATACCCGTAAATTAGTGGGATGAGACAAAACAAGTTTTGCCCCACCCCACTAACATGGGAGGGCCAAAACATTGACTCAACACCATGAGGTGTCAAGTGTGTATGCTTACTAGCTACACTTGTTAGTAGGGCTGAGCACGGCAGACCAAAAACCGACCCGGACCGGAAAACCAGACCGAACCGAACCGGACCGAGTAATTTTGGTCCGGTCCTCTGTCCGGGGTTTTGGACGAATTCGGTCCTTGGTCCGGTCGGTCCGGTCCGGTCCGGTTCGGTCCTACCAGAAATCTCGTCAAATATGTCTAATAGGACCGGACCGGACCGAGAACCGAACCGGACCGGACCATCCCGGACCGGACCGGACTATTTCGGTCCGGTCTCGGTCCGGGGTTTTGGACCATTTCGGTCCTCGTAGGGGTGCAAACGAGCCGAGCTTTTATCGAGCTATTCGAGCTCGAGCTCAAGCTCGACTCGATCGAGCCGAGCTTTTATCGAGCTCAAGCCCGAGCCCAAGCCCAATAGTATGGCTCGAAACATATAATGAGCCGAGCTCGAGCTTTTGATAGCTTGGCTCGAGCCCTTATCGAGCTTTTTCGAGCCTTAGTATAAATATATTTTTATATAAGTACGAAAATGTTCATTTAAGTATTAGCCTTATTATCAAGAGTAACTATATGAAAACTTAAATAATTTATTATTAGTAGTTATCATAGTTTAGTACATACATTGAATTTGTGGTGGTTTGTAAACGATAATGATATATTTGTTTCGTATATGTAATTTCGAGCTTTTCAAGCTAAGCTCGAGCTTTGCTCGAATCCTAATCGAGCCGAGCTCAAGCTTTGAAGGTAAAAGCTCGACGAGCTATCGAGCCGAGCTCGAGCCTACTATTTTATGTTTCGAGCCGAGCCCGAGCCCTGTTGAGCTCGGGCTCGGCTCGGCTCGTTTGCAGCCGTCCGGTCCCGGTCTTGGTCGGTCCGGTCCGGTCCCAGACCGATGCTCAGCCCTACTTGTTAGCCTAAGCTTAACAAGTAAGCTATCCAACAAACAAAACCATCTTTCACTAACCATTTCTTCACTTATACATGCAAAACCACTAAACCACCCTTCCTCTCTCTATCATTTCGTCCCACAATCCTCAAAAAACAACCCTCATTTGATCTATTTTAACCATAAATTCATGTGTTATTCATACACATGATGATGCTCCTTTGAAGTCTTGAAGATTGGAGGTGATTTTAACATCCAAGGAGGAGATTTGTTGGTGTCTTAGGGCTGATTTCTCAAAGAGTCTACAAATACTTAATGATCCTAGAATTGGTGTTGATATCTCATAAGATTGGTTACCCAAAACCAAGTATCGTTCATCATCAATCCCATCTTTTCATCATCATGGTGGTATAAAGATTGTCCTCCCAATCCTCTTGTTATTTTGATTATGTAATCATGTATTTTATTTCCTATTGTATATGTATATGATGATTATATGATGATAAAAGTATTGTGTGGGGATTTGGTGTTGATAAACATGCTTAAAAAGATGAAAGACTATAAGAAACAAGGTTAGAATCTTGTTTAAATTTATTGGCTGTATAAAACAGTAAATAATCAAATGATGAACTGATAAAAATGGCATAGATTAATGGATTTACAGTAAGCTATGGGTCTTGTACATATGTGAGAGTTGGTCATGCAATGGAATCATTGTAATGAGTGAGATATGATCAAAACAAGTTTAGGGTACAAATCTGAGTTTACTGTTTTGGATGATTTTTAGAAAATACTTGGAGGATGATTCAACAGTAGCTATAGAAGAGTTAAATGGACCAAATATCATTTAGTTTATGTGATATAAATTTGAGCTTCTATCTCCATATAGAACTCTAGATATGGCAGTTTTGGTGAAGATGAAAATAAAAATCAGATTTTGGAAATTAAAGTATAATACTATTATATAAGCACTCAAAATCATATAGTATAAAATGTGAATAAAAACCCACTAACTCATATAATACATTTATATAAATATGTACAATGGTATACAAGTAGACATTTTATAAAAATGGTAACTTGTTAAGTTTTATAAGTTATAAAACTATAAACATGATTCTTACGACTTTTTCGGCTATTACCGTAAAATTAACGTTTCTCGCCAATTAAAACTTAGACGATCAAACCCGTCTAATGTAAAGTTCTTAAAAGTCATATGCTGATATATAAGTAACTAATACAAGTAAAAACCGATAAAACCCGAACTATAGGACATACGGACATTAACGAGCTAACTAAGCATATTGGACTAATAATTGGACTAAATAAGATAAACACTTATAAAAAGAACTTATTGGGCTTAACCCATTTGAGCCCAACATGAAAAGTATAGATACTGATAATATAAGTATGAAGTGGATTAAAACAAGTTAAAGAACTTATAATAAGATTATTGGACCTAAGAAACGTAAATAGGTAAAACTAGTAAACTAGTAAGAAGTTACCAATACGTAAATACTAAAAAGAGTAAAAGAGAACATGTAAACCCACTTGATCATCATATATATATAATCATCATATGTATACATAAATGTTATTTTTATAAAGTCATTGGACATGAGTCTAAGACGAGAATTATTTGTCTAGGTTTCCGTGATTGAAGCACGTACCGTACGTCCGAATTGCCAATAACTCGCCTTCCTACATCAACGTGAGTTCATAGCCTCGCACTCTTTTAAATGTTTTTATAAATGTTTTATAAACCCGCGAGGGAGATAACATGTTAGTTTTTATAAAATAGGACACCATTTGTCTCGATTGTTTGATTATTGATTTGGACCCGAATGATTGTATGACCCGATTGTATGACCCGATAAATGATTAAAGGACCCGATAGATGAAATAAAATGGATTATTAAAGTTAGGTTATGTAACTAAAAGTCCCATTAGCATGAATTGTGAACTACCGGGATTTGGTTGACGCTTGTGCATATAATAGTACTATTTTGGGACGATCACCCTAGTTCGCGCCTTGACGGTTGATCCCCGTCGTGCCACATTGATTGGTAAGCGAATTTATGTATGACAAGATTTCCATAACGTGACCTTTGTGACGACACGCTACTTTAGATGGGAAAATTGAGTATCGGGTTAGCTACCCGTTGTTGGCTTAGTAAGGTAACAATGTCATGCGGCTTATAATAATCCAAACTAACAAAATACTACTAGACGCACCGAATTACGATGTATTGCCTGACTAGCAATACAGGGTCATACTATTGATATTATGTTCGTGTTTTGGTTTTTCATAACCATAATCCTATAACGGTTTTTATTTAACTTTATACAACGTCATAAGACGTATTGTATGATGTTTTTACGACATTGGCTCGTATAATGATTTTTAAGGCAAATGCCTATATTATGATTTTGATGAAGATTTGTATAAAATGACTTTGGCTATTTTATGGCCTATTAAAATTATTTGTACAAAAATGATTTTCGGTAATAATTTTATATCGATGTTATATTGATGGATTTTATTAAACTCTATGAATTCACTCAGCATTATTGCTGACCTTTTTCTTTTAACATGTTTTATCTCAGGTACTTGAAGGTAATTCTCGGGAAGACGACAAGAATTCATGGACCGCACTTAAATTATAATTTCCATTCAAATGTTTGTAAAACTTGTATTAAATACAATGACTTGGGACCTATGTAACTTTGATATTTATGAATGGAAATTCTTTATTATTAAAACGACGCAACTTTTAAGCGTTGTCTATGATGTGAGTAATGTGCTATCCCGTAACACCAACTAGTCTTCCGTTGTATTGAGTTGTATAAATTTAGGGGTGTTACATGTTATCCTGCTTTAATCCATCACATACCAAAAGTAAGAAAATAGAGAGAAGTTAGAGAGAGAAAGTAGAGCGAGAAAGGAGAGGATTTGGTTGAAACACTGTTTGAAATAATAGAAGCAACAACCCCTCTTCCATACATGGAAGAGGGTTTTATACCTACACCTTAATGGACTCCGTGGGTTTGGTTCTTAGGGACGGGCTTGGTTTTGCTTGGGCTTAATTCCCCTAACTTAGACAATATTAGCATAAAGTCCAAGCCCGGTTATCCCGACTAGCCTATTACTATACAAGACCTTTAACGACTAAAATGACCTATTACATTCTTGTTCGACTATATAAAATATATGGCAAAAAATCTCCCACAATGTATCAGTTATCTTAAAACACTTAAAATAATTGACTTAATACATTTTGTGGAGGTGATCTTCCTTCTTAGGTCTTGTATCTTGGTCTTGATCTTGTTTGTTACGGCTTTGTTCCTTCATGATTTTGTGATCTTTCTCTTGAGCCTTCGTCTTTTAACTTTGTGTGCTTGAGATCTTCAATCTATCCTTGATAATCTTCATCATGTGCTCTTGTGAATTCTGAATCGACATGTTCATACTTTGTTGATTTCGAAAGGTTAACAATCTCCCATACATATATACTTGTAGTTATACCTTGAAGTATCCATTGATTATCAGAGTAACGGAAGTCTTTAACTATTAGTATGAACATGTGGAGACGACTTAGGTTAGTACACAGCTATGCCACCTTCTTGATATGCAAAAATATATTTATAGACACAGACGAAATGGCTTTGACCATTTCACCCTAACTCGGTAGCATTTTACCTCCAAAAGGTGAAGACCGTTAGACGGTATTAGATACAGTACCTGTAATATAGTAGATCCAATTAAGAATCTCCTTGACAGGGTTTCCCGGTGGTAGTAACCATTTCTCTTTACTCGACCGTCTCAAAGCAGACTGCGAACGCAAAGAGTGAATCAGTTGGATAAGTTATCCGCTTGATTGTAGTCGTCAATGTAGATTCCTGGAACAAGCTTGATTCAATTAAGAATCTCACCATTGTTTCTTTCCAGTTTGTCACAAGCTCGATTCATTAAGAACCTTACGTGTTACCTACCACAGTGCTGTTTGAGGTTGACACTGGAAGGATTTCTATTCGTCATTATGTACACTAAAGAATGTCACTCTGAATGTTCTGGCAAGATCACTTGGATTTTAAGAAGAAACTTGGAATCAAGTTTGAATCATTTAAGAATCTAAATTTAGTTGCATTCCAATTATCACAAGTTTGATTCGTGTAGAATCACAAGTTACCTACCATGAGCTTGTTAGATGTTAACTCAAGCAGGATTTCCATCTTCATCGTGAATTGTATCACTCATATGTTCTAGCAAATTTACAAGGATAATGCGTAGGACTCTATTATTACCACTTGTTTTATAGATGATGAACAACAAGTGCTACATGGATTGTATCCTAATGAGATGATAGATTGATCTCTTTTGGCTCTAGACTCAATAAGCGCGTTTTGGTCTAGTGATCGGAGGCTGGAGTAGACTGCAACCTTTCAATACCAACTAACTCAGAGTGAGAAAGTCAATAGATAACGTGTTGATCTCCGTTTCAATAAAGCAAGTTTCTTTCGAGAGAAACTCAAATGGCTGGGAAGGGTTGTGGATTGTAACACTAGGTCCATGATGACTCTTCAATATCATCAATCATGTAGATGATTCTGATAGTAGATGTATTGACCCGGTTGCTGCCTAAGTTCTTTGGAGGGCTTCTTTCTTGAGACCCTTTATCCTTACATTTCTTTTTCATTCTTCAACCCGTTCAATGCTTACCAACATGTCATTACTAGCACCTTATTGTGATTGTTCCAGTGCTAACTTAAGTCATTAGTATGCATTCAGCTTCGTTCACGTTCAACTCCATCTTTCCTAAGAACAACTATTCCTAGCTATGTAATGTCCTTGGGTAGATCCCTACAGTTTTGGTTGGATCATAGGACTTAGTTTCCTATCCTATACCACCTTTTGACTCCATCGTTCCGTCGTAGATAGTAGGTTGTTTGGGTATAGATCGTAACCATACAACCATTAAAAAACCAATCAAAGTGTTTGATAAAAATCAAATTTGTAACACTTCGAAAGTTTTACATTTTTGAAATACCCCCTACTCATATGCATCGAAATGTGAAAGAAATGAAGAAAACATTTAGCATATTTAGGAAAGAGTTGCACTCGAGTCTTTAAGATAACATGATATATTACATTTTAAAAACATTTTATCCCCTGTCTCTAATATAAAAACTTAATATTAGAGATACCAATTGATTAAAATATTAAAATTTCTGAAAATCATTAGGAGAGAAAGATGTGTACACGCATGAATCATGTAACTTTTGTCAGGTTGTTCCCCCTCAGCAAAATATGTGTGTCCTAATGGAACAAAATTTGATAATATTTTGGAAAATTGACTCAACAAAATATATTGAGGTATGGATTTGAGATGCCTTATCCGATATAATATATTACATATGAAAGTTTTATACCATTTTCAGAATGTATTGGATACATAAAATATGACAATTTCAGAGATGTACCCAACAACATTAAAATTTTGAAAAACATTTTGAGAAATTCTTGAAAAATTGTGTTCAACGGTTTTAAAATAATCATGATAGAAGACTTCTCTTCTATAGCATAGGACAAGCGCACTGAAACGTACACTTCCTGTTTCGGGTCCAATTTTCATGAGCTTAAAACTTTGATTATTTTGTGACTAGCTCATGACCGAGAAAAATTATTTTCTCGTTGTGAAGGATAAGTTATCATCCGTGATAAACTTTCCTTACGTTGACATTTACTTAGATTTTTTTTTTCATGAGCTTAAAAACATAGAATATTTTTATAAGAAGCTCATGACCGGGAAAATTAATTTCTCGTTGTGAAGGATAAGTTATCGTCCGTGATAAACTTTCCTTAGTGTGAGGTCTGAGTCCTAAGCTGTAATATGCTTAGAAGTCATATACACGAGCTTAAAACTTTTAAATAGTTCTAATGCAAGCTCGTATAAAAAAATTGAATTTCTTGTTTTGAGGGTAAGTTATCTTCCATGATATACTTCCCTTTCTTTCTTATTCGAGTTACAGTCTGTCATGTGACTGCAAGTCATGTACATAAGCTTAAAACTTTTGAATAGTGTTAATAGAAGCTCGTAACCGAGAAATATTAATTTCTCGTTATAAGGATAAGTTATCATAGGACAATAAGCTTTCCATTCTTTGAAGAACGAGTTATAGCATGTTAATGACTATAAGTCTTTTTGAAGCTTAATTGTGAAACCCTTGAGATACTTGTTTTTCAGATATCTGTTACTTCAGCATCCAAACTCTGAGATTGTCTTTGGTTGAACAATGTTCAAATATTGGACCTTTGTGTTCCCGTTGAACCTTGACTTTGGTACCTGCACTTTCATCAATAGTTTGAATGCTTGCAAATTGGTTAGTGATATCTTTGTTAGAACCATGTGGGGGTTCACAATAAACCTTTGTCGTGTCAGAGGGAAATATATTTCCTGTTAGAACCCACCTAAGAACAATCCTTTTATAGATTCTTCCTGTGGGTTGCCACCTAAGACTGGATCCAGGAGACAATGCTTAGGCACAATGGAAGACTTATGTGTAGAAAACCTATTTCGTTTAGGGATCCATATTTGAGTTACTCTAGCATAGGAGTTCACCTTATTTAGGAATTTTGTTATACAATCATCATGAGTATCATTAAATACACATTTGTTACATTTCATGCAAACAAAGTGCCTAGCATCTGAGAAAGATCTAAAGCTCATAGGGTAGGCTGATTTGTGCACATCTGAGAAGGGTCTAGAATTCCTAGATATGTGAATAACGCTCGTAGGTTTTGGTTTGGTCCTATATATGGTTGTTTTCGGTTTCTTAGCATCCTCTAGGTAGCTTTTATGACCCGTGTCATTTGAACTACGCCTAAGCATGTTCTTGTAGCTATTTCTATAGTTTCCTGATGCACTCATGTGATCGGGTTTTGCAGATGCAAATTTTCTTAAGGAGGATCTAGATTGTGGAGTGACTGTTTTTGACAAATTGCTTCTAACGTCAACTTGAGATGCAAACCTCTGGTTCGATTTTTTGGGTCGTTCAGATATAAACGCATCCAGTTGTCTAGCAACTGAGCGGTTTCTGAATGGTTGAGAAGAAGGTTTCCCCAAGACGGACTATTTTGCAAACTTAGTATCCACACAATTTCCTTTTAACTTCCTTAATTCATTTTTCACAACAGTAAGTGCAAAAACCTTTTCCTGAACCTGAGCTTTTAATTGCTCATTTTGTAAAGATAATTTAGCGACACGTTGTTCTAAATATATGATCATATTGTCAAATATGTCGTTCTTAGCATTCGTGTCATTACTTTTTACAATGTCGATTGGTTGCACAGATATTTCACTTAATGGAGCAGGCGGAAGACTTTGATTTTGAGAAGTCAACTTTGATTCTAACAAATCAATTTGTTTCAGAAAATATTATTTTATGCTTTAGAATCGTGAATCTTACGATCTATTTTTTGTTCAAGAACAACATTTGCTTTTTCAAGTTTTTCAAAATAAGCTTCAAATTTGTCATTTTTCTTTGAAAAATTGAGTTTAGCATCCTCAAAATCTTTTGTCTTATGAGCTAACATAATTTGAAGCTCGTGAATCTTTGAATCAGTAGTTGATTGTACCTCAGCTATTGGCTCATCGTCAGGTCTGATAGTTGTATTAGCGGCTTCTATATCATTCCCGGAGCTATGGCTGGTATTCTGCTTCTCTGATTATGTCCTGCTGCTTTCTGTGACAAACGAACAAGCATCCAGTGCTTTACCCTTATCGACGTTGCTCTCTTTCGTCTACACCAGTCTTTGATTCAACCTTCTTTCAAATTATCGTTGATGACGTGTTCTTTAAGCAATTGACTTCTTTATATTACTCATATGTTGAAGAAGTGTCTCTTTGAACGCTTGAAGATCTACGAGAGTATATTTGACGAAGTATGTACTTGTAAACTCTCGATCGTTGTTTGATAAGCCAATCAAGTCAATGAATTGCTGGAACTGATTGGTGAGAGCTAAAAGGACCTCCATGGATTCATCTTCTTGAAATTCATCTTTGTCAAGTTTTTGTTGAAGATGATCTACGTTAATGAAGGTCTACGGAATTAATGGCCTATTCTAGATCATGGATTTGGTGGATTAGGTTGGTTGATTGATTGATTAATAAAGAAGAAGATGAAGGAATTAGATGAAGGATTAGAGAGAGAAAAGAGAGAAGGGAGAGAATTGTAGAGAGAGAAAGAAAAGATGATAAATGATTAATGTGAAAATGTGAATCAACAACCCCCTCCTAACATGCTAGGAGGGGTTATATATAGCCCACCCTACATGTGGGCTATATGGACTATACATTAAGTAAATAGATCACGAGCCCGTTACATAATTATAGTTGGAGCGACCGATCCTTCATAAATACGTAAAACGTATTTCCAACAATCTCCCCCTAAGGGAGGTCGCTCCAAGTTACAAAGTTCTAAATGGTCTATAACTCGTGATCTATGCTAACTAAGATGTGACCGAGACTTTATAGGGAAAACGTATTTCCAACAATCTCCCCCTAAGGGAGGTCACATCTTTTTACAAAATCTTAAACCTAGCATCTATGCTTGAGTCTTCGATCTTGTTCTTGTGAATATGCTTGATGTGATCTTTGACTTTAGTCTTGAGCATGTTTCCTTGCTTTGACCTTGTGCATTCTTCACTTGTGATATTTGCCTCTTTGTGACTTCATGTTCCACATACTTATACTTTTTAAATTCTCGAAAGCTTCAGAGTTTGATACAGCGGAAGACTTGACCTTCAGGCTTTCTTGAATTTGTTGAAGTACTAATTGTATGTAGTACAAGCATGTGGTGACGACTTCTTCTGGATTGTACACCGCAATGCCACCTTCTTGTTACGCTGCATAAGACAGTTAGCAACAAAACAATATACACGGATGAAATGGCCTTGAACATTTCATTCTAATTCGGTAGCATTTTACCTCCGGTCGGTGAAGACCGTTGGACGATATTAAATATCGTACTTGTGGCAGGTAGTTTCAATAAAGAACCTCCTTGACAAGATTTCGCGGGTAAACCCGTTCTCTTTACTCGACCGTTCAAAGCTGACTGCGAACGTAAAGAGTGAATCATTTGGATAATATTATCCGCATGATTTGAAGCCGTCAATTCATGTTCCTGGAACAAGTGAAGTTCAATTAAGAACCGCACCATCGTTGCTTTCCAGTTGTCACTAGCTTGATTCATATAGAATCTTGCAAGTTACCTACCAAGTGCTGTTTGATGTTAACACTAGAAGGATTTCCACTCGTCATTGTGATCAATAAAGAGTCACTCTAAGTGTTCTGGCAAGATCAAATGATAATGCGAAGAGGCCTGGAACGAGTTTAAGTTCAATTAAGAATTAAACCACTGTTGCTTTCCAGTTATCACAAGTTTGATTCGTAAAGAATCGCACAAGTCACCTACCATGAGCTTTTTGATATTCGCTCAAGAAGGATTTCCATCTTCATTGTAAATACTTTCGTATTACTCGGATGTTCAGGCAAGATCATGAAGATTTTGCGTAGGACTCTTAAGAACTTTCTTACTTTTCACAGTGTGTGAAGAAGCAAGGAAATATGAAAGTGTGTCCTAATGAGATATTTGATGATCTCAAATGGCTCTAGACTCGATTGTGCATTTTGGATTTTAGTGATCGGAGGCTGGAGAGGAGTGCCACCTTTTCAATACCAGTCTATTCGGAGTGAATAAACCAATAGATAACGTGTTGATCTCCGTGTGATTAAAACAAATACCTTTTGAGAGATATTTGAGTTAGCTGGGAAGGGTTGTGCCTTGCATCACTGGGTCCATGACGTCTTTCTTCAATATCGAGAATCATTAGCAAAAATGACCTCAATAGCATATGTATTGACCCGGTTTCTGCCTAAAGTTGTAAGGAGGGCTTCTTTCTTTACACCCTTTATCTTTACAATTCTTTTTCATTCTTCAACCCCTTCAATGCTTACCAATACGTCATAACTAGCACCTTGTTGTGATTGTTCCAGTGCTAACTTAAGTACTTGGTCGGCATTCAGCTACGTTCACAATCTTTCTCCATCTTTCCTAAGGACTACTATTTCTAGCTATGGAATGTCCTTGGGAAGATTCCTCCGGTTCTAGAGAAATCATTGGACTTTAACCTATCCTACCATCCTTATGTCACCACAATCTTCACCGTCGTGAATAGAGATGTTTTGGGTAAGTGTATGTCACCATGAAATCCATTTTGAAGTGCAAATCCATTTTGCTCCCCCTTAACATATGCTACGATATTCGAAAACATTTCGCACATGTCGGGATGAGCTAACACGTTAAGTCAAACCTTGATTGATCATATCCCATATTAAATCACATTTTCTCCCCCATATTAAAAATATTAACCCAATCGATGTTTTTAATATCAATTGATTTAATAGCATTTTAAGAAAATTTGGGAAGAAAAATGCAAATCCAATTATCTTCATGAGTTTAACAAGCTCCCCCTCAAATTAATGAGGGTGTACTTGAAACGTAAATTAAATACCTTTTAAACACAAGTGTAAGGTATTTATTACGTGCAAAGATCATATATAATAATGAATTCACAAGATTAGCAATGTACGAGGTTGGACCTGAATAATGGAGAACAACATATGGAAGAAGCACATGGTTCTTGTTCACGAATGTTGGTCACCTCGTCACGTCCCCGAGAAAACTAATTCTCGTTGTAGAGTCAAAGCTTTCCGGTGAAATGCTTGACTTGATTATGAAAAGCGGGTTACTATCTGAAATAATAGCAAACCATATGGAGCATGTTTTAAAATCATTTGAACTTCTGCTCGAACTTTATTTACAACCCCGTGTCATTATTGAATGACATTTCTAGGTTCGTAAATATTATCGATTCCAGAAGACATGCTCGTTTTATCAAAACGTTTTTGAACACACAATTTTGAAAGATTTAGAAAAACCTTTTGAGAAATTCTCGAAAAATTGTGTTCAAAGTTTTGAAAAACAATTACTTGAGCTTAAGATGTTGAATATCTTAAAAGCGAGCTCAAGTCCGAGAAGTTGTAAACTTCTCGTTGTTAAGGATAAGTTTATCACCGGCGATAAACTGTCCTTTTATCTGAAGAACGAGTCCTAAGCTGACATTTACTTAGAAGTCGTGTTCATGAGCTTGAAAACTTTGACTGTTTTAACGGAAAGCTCATGACCGAGAAAGGTTAATTTCTCGTTACGAGGAAAAGTTCTCTTAGTTAAAAGATACACTTTCCTTTATGAGCTTAAAACTTCGAATGTTTTAATACAAGCTCATGACCGAGAAAATTGAATTTCTCGTTATGAGGATAAGTTTATCATTAATGATAAACTTTCCTTTATTTGAAGTTCGAGTTACAGTCTGACATTTAACTGTAAGTCATGTACACGAGCTTAAAACCTTTGAATGGTTTAAATGTAAGCTCGTGTCCGAGAAAATTTAATTTCTCGTTGTAAGGATAAGTTTATCATCGGCGATAAACTTTCCTTTATTTGATGCACGGGTTATCGTCTGATATTTAACGATAAGCCATATACACGAGCTTAAAACCTTTGAATGGTTTTAGGATAAGCTCGTGTCCAAGAAAACTTAATTTCTCGTTAAAAGGGTAAGTTATCGTTGCGTAGATAAACTTCCCTGTCTCTGAAGTCCGGGTCGTCGTCTGTCATTTAACGAGGAGCCATAATGCATGAGCTTAAAAACTTGGAATGTTTTTTATATAAGCTCATGCCCGAGAAAAATTAATTTCTCGTTGTTAGGATAAGTTTACCATCGGCGATAAACTTTCCTTTCTTTGAAGAGCGAGTTATAGTCTGTGATGTGACTATAAGTCCTTGTTTGCAGCTTAACCATGAATCCCCTGAGACATTTGTTTCTCTGATATCTGCTTCTTCAGCAACCAAACTCTAAGAGTGTCCTTAGTTGAACGGTACACAATGATTGGACCGCTTCGTTCTTTTGGAACATCAACTTTGGTACCTGCAATCTCATTAGGAGTTTGTATACTTTTGCATGGGTTAGAGATATCGATTTTTGAAGCACGTGGGGGTTCACAGTTGGCTTTACTTGTGTCAGAGGTGGCCTGAGGGGATGATTCACTTGTCTTAGTTGGCAAACGTTTCCTTTTATAGAAAATCTTAAGTTCAGGCTTAAGTGATGTATCATCCTTTGCAATTTCCTCCCTAGTAGTCTTCGTAGAATCAGAGACTATCCTAGTTAAAGGGCACTCGTTTCCTACAAGAGTAAGAGTTCTACCAGTGGGGCGCCAATCTTTACCAAAGGGTTTGATTTTAGCTATCCACTGGGACTTAATTCTAGCACGGGAGTTCACCTCATCAAGTAATTTCTTGACACAAGCATCATGATTTGCCGTAAAGACACATTTTCTACATGTTTTACAGGTAGCATATTTAATGTCCGAGTAAGATCTAGAATCCCTAGATGATTGATTGATGCTCCTATGATTGGACATGCTACGGTTAGCAGTGTTGGGTAAACTAGAAGGCATCTGACTAGGTTTGAAATTCCTATCTCTTACATGTGTCTTTTGCTTAGCTTCCCTAAGATCAGATTCATGGCAAACGTCATTTGAACTAGTTCTAGACGTGGTCTTGGTATTTTTAGGGAAACTAGAGGCAATCATATGATTTGGTCTTGCTAAAGCTGGAGTGATCACATTGGGCCTAGTTGCTGGAGTGACTGGTCTAATAAGATGAACCAAATCAACTTGGGAGGCAAACCGCGGTCTCGAGGATTGTGGTCGCTCGGATTTAAATGCAGTAGGTTGTCTGACAATCGGTTGTCTGACGAACTGATTTGTAGGCGGTTTCCCCAAGATTGATGGTTTTTCAAGCTTAGTGTCCACACTAGGTCCTTTACTTTTCCTTAACTCGTTTTTCAACGCAGCTATAGCAAAGACCTTTTCCTGTAATTGGGCCTTTAATGTTTCATTTTCTTTGAGCACGTTATCTTGGGATGCCAACTTGGATTCAAGCAGTTGAATTTGTTTCAAAAAATTATCTTTTTCAGCTTTAGAATCTAGAACAGTTTGATCCAATTTTCTTTCAAGAACAACGTTTGACTTTTCAAGTTTTTCAAAGTATGTTTCAAATTTGTCCGTTTTCTTAGAAAATTCAAGTTTGGCATCCTCAAGGTCTTTAGATTGCCGAGCTACGATCGTTTCGAGCTCTTTAATCTTAGAATCAGAATCAGTTAACGAGGCAGTTATAAAGCATTTATCATGATGAACTGTAGCATTTTGAACACTTTCTCCCCCATTATGACTCACATCGGATGAATCATAAGTGGTATTTCTATCACTCTTGTCCATCCCATGTTTGTCATAATTAGGTTCAGAATGCTCAATATGCGGCATGTCATCAGCATATACATCATAAACCACATTACATTGTACCATGTTTGCAGGCTCTGCGTCATAAATGGGTAAGGTGTCATCAAGAGAAATCTCGTGAACATTCCCTGACGTGCCACTGGCATCATGTTGTCCTCCTGATTCTGTTCTCGTGCCATCGTTAGGCTCCAAGTTGTCAACCGTATGACCATTATCCTCTTGCATCTGCGTCATTGATTCTTGCACTCCATAATCATACATTTGCTGAAGTTGTGATCTTTGATATATCGAAGACGAGACCGATGACATGAGTTTCAAAATCGTATCACGAAAAACTCGAAGCTCGGTATGTGTATCTCGAAGAAACGATTGGCAAATCATTGAACTTTCAGGCTTGATGATATTAAATTGGAGGAAAGGCGTGAGGTGTGTCACAAGAGCCTTATAAGCAAGTGTCGATGCAGAGTGATTAACGGTCTCATGGTTGAGTTGCTCTGCTAGTTCGGTCAAAGCGGTAAAAATGGAGTCGATGAATATATGACGATCTTGTCCAAAGATTGTCACAAATTCGCTCCCTCCTTGAATCCCCGAAAGAGTGACAAGATGAGACTGGAGTAGTTGAAAGGAGGTGATGCCACTTTTCTTAACTTCGTTGTGCCTTAAATACAACTCTCCCTTTTGACATGTCGAATCGAACGAATCCATTAAAGATCGATTAAAACGAAAGACCCGTAAATACTGCTTAAAATTCCTCGATGGATGATATAAATGATGCTCGTCACTTTGACTCGTCACGTGTTTCTTGAAAACCGGCCACAATTGTTGTCGGCTCAAACGAAGATAAATTAACCCCGATTAAATTCGTAGCCACTAAAAAATTCAAATGTTGCCAATTTTCTCGGTCAAATAAAATCCCGTCACTGTGTTATTAATAAATCCTAATATTTAAAAAGTTTTTCAAAATAAAATAAAAGAAAAAATAAAATAGAAATAAAAATAAAAATAAAATAAAATAAAAAATAAAAATCAAACTAAAAAAAATGAGTATCCAAATACATATCCAAAGTAAGACTTTGTCAAAAAAAAAAAATAACTTTAAAAACGGAAAAAAAAATTAAAAAAGGAAAAAAGAAATTTTCTTAGTTTTCTCCGTAAATAAACGTGGCGCCAATCAAAACATCCCACCGCCCCACTAGACTCTTTGTTTTCTCCGCCTAAAGAAAATATATAAACCGAATATTTCTCTTTCTTGTTTGACTTAATCACATAAACCAACAACACTCTTCTTGTTTACTCCGCCTCTCCTCTTCTCTCTCCCATCAAACAGACTAAACCTAAAATTCTCTTCTCTTGTTTCCTCCGCCAACCTCTCTTTATACTAATCTCAAAAGCCAAAACACATATAAATCTTGCGTCCCTATTCTCTCTTCAACAAACCGTAATAATCTGATCCTACGTAAAATTACTATCTAAGACCGATCATCCATCAATCAAGTTCAAATCATCAAAAACCCACAAGCAATTAACATAGTGAATCGAATAAATGAAGAACCACAAGATTAAGCACTTTCAATCTTCAAGATCCGAAAAAGGGGTCTCGGGTAGGATTTGTCTTTAATTTTATGTTTATTTAATTGAGTCTGTCCTCTTCATCTGTTGAGTCATTCTGTGATGAGTCTTTCTGTTGTGTTTGGTTCAGGTCGAGGGTTTGTCTGAGGGAGTCTAGAGAGAGTTTGTGGGAGGGAGTCGGTTTAGAGTCTAGGATGGGTGTGGGAGGGTCGAGTCGGGGTGAGAGTCGGGGGTAGGGTGGGTGGTTGATACGAGAGATGAGAGGGGTTTTTTGAACGAGGGTGTTGATGTCAGTTGATGGAAAAGAGTTTGTGATGTTAATGTTTTGGTGAGTCTGGGAATGTTTGGTTTGTGTCGGTTCGAGGGAGAGAGTGAGGGATTTGAATGAGAGGTGTCGAGAGGTGTCGATGAATTAAACAGCTTCTATTAAAAACATCAAAACTTGAAACCTGTTTTCACTGAACCAATACTTATAATAAACACATTTGAAGCACACATAAAAATAAATGATGACGAGTCTGTTTTGGTCGAGTCGAGTGAAGTTTTGGTTGATGGTGTGGGTAGTCGAGAGATGAGAGGGTGAGAGGATGTTTGTTACGGGTCTGGTTGTTTGAGTCGGGAGGTGTGAGAAACTTGTGAGATTGGTGTAAAGATTTGTTTGGGTTGTGATTTGTTTGGTGTGAGTGAGAGTTTGAATTTGGGTCGAGAGGGAATGAGGGAATGGTCGAGGGTGTGCTGGTAAGGGTGGGTAAACGAGTCTTTTAAAATTGGAGTCGAGTCAAAAACAAAAGTTCCCGTTATGTTTGAATGATTGCTTCATTCGGAACTTTTCATTCATTCGGAAGAGTTCCGAATCGGAAGTGTTTTTAAAGATTGATTCGGAAGTTTTTTCAAAACAATTGATTCGGAAGTTTTTTCTTAAAAATTGATTCGGAAGTTGTTCATTCGGATGTTGTTGATTCGGATGTTTTGTTCATTCGGAACAATTTGGTTCGGAAGATTTCTTGCTTGATTCGGAACTTAAGAATTTGATTCGGAACTTCTATTTTGATTCGGAACTTGACAACAAACAGACTGATTACTGAAACTCGAGACCCAAGATAATGAAAATCTTGATTATGAAAGGACTGTAGGACTGGTGATGGACTGATAATGAAGGACCGGAAACTTTGGACAGTTGACCAATTAGGTAGTTTGACCAAAAAATTAAGAAAAATTCAAAAATTATAACTGATAACTGAAAACTGACCAAAAATTATAACTGATTAATAAAAATGTAAATAATAAACTGATTAAAAAATAAAAAAAATAAAAAAAGGATAAAAATTGATAAAAATTTATATAAATTGATAAAATTTAGAAAAAATACCAACTTTTTATATAAATTGATTATTAAACTTGTGATAAAAAACAAATAAAAAAATATAAACTTTTTATAAAAACACAACCTTTTTAAGATATATATATAAAAAAAAAAAATAAAAAAATAAAAAAAAAATTTGATTTTTATATAAAAATTTGTTATTTTTTATCTAAAAAGTAAGTAAATTTGAAGATTTGATATGATTTAACATATAAAAACACAAACTTTTTATAAAAAATACAAACTTTTTAAAATTTAAGCATGATTAAAAATCAAAACCCACCAAAATCAAACAAAATAAAAGAAGAATAAACCAAACTAACCATGGCTCTTGATACCAATTGAAGGTCTACGAAATTAATGGCCTATTCTAGATCATGGATTTGGTGGATTAGGTTGGTTGATTGATTGATTAATAAAGAAGAAGATGAAGGAATTAGATGAAGGATTAGAGAGAGAAAGGAGAGAAGGGAGAGAATTGTAGAGAGAGAAAGAAAAGATGATAAATGATTAATGTGAAAATGTGAATCAACAACCCCCTCCTAACATGCTAGGAGGGGTTATATATAGCCCACCCTACATGTGGGCTATATGGACTATACATTAAGTAAATAGATCACGAGCCCGTTACATAATTATAGTTGGAGCGACCGATCCTTCATAAATACGTAAAACGTATTTCCAACAGTTAAGTAGCATCGTTCTTGTGAATGTCTCAACATCTTTGACCAAATAGTATAACGAATACCCGTTTGAATCCAATTTCAATACGAGTGCCTTTTAGGTCTTCTCTTGAAAGAATCTAAAGGTCTGACTGAAGTAACTTTAAATGTTCCATGCATCGCTCTTTTGCTTTCGACATCTTGTATATGATTGCATAAATGGTTTTGGTTGCAGAATCCAAGTGACTTTTGTTAGTATGTTTACTGATTGGAATCTCAATATTTGTCTGAACCTCTGGATTCTACATCTTCTCTTTATTCACCTCATTCATGGATGTTGTTTTTGTTGAATCCGTTGTGTTGACTTTAGATGAAAGACTTGAGAGTTGATCAAATGTCGTTTCTAGTTGGATGATTAGTGCATTGACAATACTCACAACCTTTCTTGTTAGATCAAGATTACGAAGTTCTTAGTATTCTTTCAAGATTTCCATTACACGAATGTCACTAAGAGTATATGATGTGTATGGATTACGGATCTTTAGTAATTGTGTTGTGATGAGTAGTGGTTGAATTCTGAAAAATGTCGAAAATTTTCAGTCCGACATTCTATTCTTCAACCCAATATAATTTCAGTCTGAATTTTTTTGAATAGACAAATTTTGAGATTCACTAAAGAAACCTATTCTTAGATCATAGAAAAAATCTAGAAATTTTAAAAATTCTAATGTCGATTTTGGCCAAAAAAATTGAATTTTGGTCCGAAAAATTTGAATTTTGGGAAGAATATTTTTTCGTATCCCTAGAATTTTAAATCAAATCATAAAAGCCCTAAAAATCTAGGAAAAATTAATTTTTTCTCAGGTTTTCCCGCCAAAAACGTTTTTTTTGGTAAACTATGATATGAAACTAGTATAGATGGTGGCTATTCTAGAAACAAATCGAAAAAAATTTGGCATTAGTTTATCTCGATAAGTCTTTATCTTGGAAAAATTTTGCTAGTGCACTATCTCGGAAAAATTTTCTAGTGCACTATCTCGGAATTTTCAAAACGCTATCTCGAAAAAAAAACCAACTGTTTGCTATCTCGAAAAAATAGCAACTGTTATCTCGGAAAAAACCAACTGTTTGCTATCTCGGAAAATAGCAAATGTTATCTCGGAAAATCAACAAGTACTCTATTTTAGAAAATAGGGTTTTACTAAACTCGAATAGGAAACTTTTACAAGGGTTTCCGGCAAAACGACTTGTACTTTCAAGGTTTATAGCTTCGTAGGGACTAGAAATATACAAACCTTTTCAAATTATGACGTAAGATTTTAAATCAAGAAAATAGTATAAAAACTAATTTTTGTTCTAAAAATAATAAAAAGATGATGATTTTAAGTGAAAAACCAAAAGCTTCTTGTACTTCTAGGTTATTAAGATGTTAATAAACAACAAAGTACCAAGCTTTTTCAAATCCAATCCTAAAAAATAGAAATCTTTAGCTTATTATATAAGCCAAAAAATAATCAATAAGCAAACCACAATAACCTCAATCAATCTACCATAGGATCTTGATACCAAATGTTATCCCACTTTAATCCATCAAATAACAAAAGTAAGAAAATAGAGAGAAGTTAGAGAGAGAAAGTAGAAAGAGAAAGGAGAGGATTTGGTTGAAACACTATGTGAAACAATATAAGCAACAACCCCTCTTCCATACATGGAAGACGGATTTATACCCACGCCTTAATGGGCTTCGTGGGTTTGGTTCTTATGGTCAGGCTTGGCTTTGCTTGGGCTTAATGCTCTTAACTTATAAAATATTAGCTTAAAGTCCAAGCCCGGTTATCCCGACTAGCCTATTACTATACAAGACCTTTAACGACTAAGATGACCTATTACATTATTGTTCGACTATATAAAATATAGGGCTAACAGAATTCATGAATGCAAAGACAAGTAAGTAAAGAGTAAGGAAAGAAACAACCTAAGGAAAGACACCAAGATTTATAGTGGTTCAACAACGAACCTCTCTCTTCGTTCCTACTCCACTCCTCGAGTATACCTTACTAGAGAATTCCACTATATCCACAAGCTCCCTAGTTGGCGGAGAAAACCTTACAATGCTTTCCGACACAAGCTAAATGTCGAGTTTTAATCCTAAGCTAGAACCAATCTTCATCGTTCATCTTCTTTTCTAAAACAAGGATAGATGTCGAGTCCTAATCTAAAGCTATAACCAATCTTCGTCGCCCATCTTCTTTTCCAACACAAGGCTAGATGTCGAATCTTAATCCAAAGCTAGAACCAATCTTCACACACATCACTTTTTAGTTAAGTGAGAACTCACAACACTCATACTCACAATTACATCACTTTGTAGTTTAGTGAGAACTTACATAGAAGAAATACTACAACACAAGGCACATCCAAGTATACGCATATACCTTGGATCTACACAAGACTAATCCAAGTGTACACATATACGTTGGATCAACACAAGTTTAACCCAAGTATACAAAAATATCTTGGATCTACACAAGCACGAATAAACAAAATGATGAACATGATTATATTTAAGAAAGAATGATCTTCATCAAGGCTTCATCTTTTATCACATCACAAATATGTGAGTGATCTTCTGGACATATAAATAAGGGGATAAAGTGGATAATCATAAGTAAACATACTTAAAACATTAAGTGATCAAATACTAATGATTAGAATCATAAAAAGAAGATAAGAAGCAGAAATCTTTCCAAAAAGGTTCTTAGAAAATATAGAAATGATCCACTATTTATAGGAGACAAAGTCCCATGACTAGTCTGAGTGCGACTCATTAAATGGGCTTGCGGCTCATTATCCCTATTGAGGCGCATGCACCTATACTGAGTCGTAGGCTCTAGACTACGCTCCTTTTTGTCTTCTAGTGGGGAAATGCCATCTGGTGAAGATTATACCTTAAGAGGATATTCTTAGACCATTTGGAATATCGGAAATTCAAATTTCCATTTTGCATTATTATATAACATTTTCTTAAAAAGGAAGTTTATTAGTATATTTTGTCACATTTGTATAAATGTGAGTTTTAAGGTTAATCACTTTTAATGATCACTAAACATGTATAAGATATATTTGTGTAAGACTTAAATGATTATTACCGTAATGATAGTGTTTGTTAAATAACTCATCTTACGGTTATCTTTGATGATAAATGTTTTTACACTTTGTCGTGATCAAAACTAAGACAGATTAGTTATTACTAATAATGTTTTTAGGTATCGGTTGCTTTAACAATTTCCCCCTTTTTATTACGACAACCTATAACTCAATTATGTAAAAACAAAAGTTTTCGAACTATTAACGAGTTTATTCACTACCATTTCTCCCCCTTTTGTCGAAACAAAAAGTTAGCACAAGTCTTTGAAAAAGAGAAGAATCGACTTTGCTAGTAGCTCACTCTCGGTGCTTACTTAGCTTGGGGTACCAAGTGATCGAGCTATGGTGACAAGCTACATACAAGGGTTAGTAGAAAGAAAAAAGACACCCATGTATAGGAAATAGTCACTACTTACTAAGTAACTTGAGAGTGAGGAAGAAAACAAATCTCAAATTAGAAGGTAAGTATTTGCTAAGTATGTCCATGGAGAGTATTTTGACAAGATCAATTCACAATTGTTGGAATAAAGGTAGAAATGAAACATCCAACAATTTAAAGATATTATGTCTAAGGGTTAAAAGCATAGAATTCTTGGAATCACCCTAGAAAATTCAAGGTTTAACCAAAATCAACTCTCAACAATATGTGTGATAAAGTAATAAGCAAAACAAGCAATAACACACATAACAATCATATTAAAAAATATTAAAGCACAAACAAGAGAATATTCATATATAAAATATGCATCTTAAAACAAAAAAAAAATAGGAAAATAAACAACATAAGCATAACAACTATTCTAGTAGAAGTACTCCTCCAAGATTTCTTAGGTTTTTATTTTTGACTCAAACGATTAGAACATAAAGTATGTTTAACCGGTAAAATAAAACGAAGGTTTATCTTCCGGAGAATTCATCACGGGAATAAATACTCGAAAAGGAGGTCGAGTGAGGAGAAATTCAAGAAAATTTAACTTCTCATAGACATGAGCAAGTTTAATTTTTTGAAATCTACAACACGCACACGAGCTTCTATGATGCAAAACAAAACCATTTTATGGGGAAGGTCCATCATTATAGAAAGAAGGTGATGGAGGAGAAGGAGAATGTGGAGAGAGGTTTCCATCACAATACTTAGTGAGGTTAGGGTAAGAAGAAAGGTAATTTAGTTGAGGTTTATTGAAAGGTTTAGGTAGTGGCAGAAGAGCTTCCATTTCTCTGGTAATTGGATTGATTGAGTAAGACTCATTCCGATACTCAATTGGAGAGAAAGTAGAAGTCTATAGATATTCGGGAGAAGAAGGTTCATAGTGATCCTTGTTCTTTTTTATCAAAATAGGGTTCAAAGAAGTTTTCGATTTCCTGGGAAGCTTAGAAAAACAACCTTTGGGTTTAGAAGGTTGTGACATGAAATGTCAAGATTAAGTTTAGAAGAAGAATACATGATGGAGGGGTGAGAATAGAACTCCCAAAATAAGAGTATATAAAGAAAGTAGTGTTAGCCGTATTTAAAGTGATGGTCATATAATATACCGTTGCGAAGCTCGTGAAAAATACTATTCAACGGTGTCGAGAGTTCTTAGTTATTAAGGATTAGTCCCGAACACAAAAATGAGGAAGGCCTCCTAAACATTTACTACATAGTATAAAAGGCCTCTCCACCTCATTTGTGTGTGTGTGTTTTCCATTTGTTTGATCTTAGAGAGAGAATGGGTGTTTGTTTCTCTCACTAGGAAAAACACCATCTTTGTTTTCTTTTTCCTTCCTTAATCTAATCTTTCTTTTTTAGTTTAATCTTTGCTTAATCTTCATCTACTTTATCATCTTTATTAGTTCTTCATTATCACCATAATCGTTCTATCTCCATTTCGTCCTAAATACATCACGTCTCATAAAGTTCAAGACTTTTAGTGTTTGTGTAACACCCCCAAATTTATACAATTCAATACAGCGGAAGACTCGTTGGTGTTCAGGGATAGCACATTACTCACATCATAGACAACGCTTAAAAATCGCGTCGTTTAATAATAAAGCATTTCCATTCATAAATATCAAATTTACATAGGTCCCAAGTCATTGTATTTCATACAGGTTTTACAAAGCATTTGAATGGAAATTATTATTTAGGTGCGGGCCATGAATTCTTGTTGTTTTCCCGAGAATTACCTTCAAGTACCTTAGATAAAACATGTTAAAAGAAAAGGTCAGCGAAAACGCCGAGTGAATTCATAGAGTTTTAATTAAATCCATCAATATAACATCGGTATAAAATTATTACCGAAAATCATTTTGTACAAATCTTTGTAATAGGCCATAAAATAGCCAAAGTCATTTCATACAAATCCTTATCAAAAATCATAATATAGGCATTTGCCTTAAAAATCATTATACGAACCATTGTCGTAAAAACATCATACAATACGTTTTATAACGTTGTATAGATTAAATAAAATCCGTTATATGAATATGGTTATGTAAAACCAAAACACGAACATAAAATCAATAATAAGACCCTATATTGCTAGCAAGGCAATATATTGTAATTCAATGCATAAAGCAGTATTTTCGTTATTTTGGATTATTATAAGCCGCATGACATTGTTACCTTACTACAACAAACAACGGGTAGCTAGTCCGAAACTCAATTTTGCCCATCTAAGTTAGCGTGTCGTCACAATAATCACGCTTGTGTAAATCTTCTCATACATAAATTCGCTTACCAATCAATGTGGCACGACGGGGATCAACCGTCAAGGCGCGAACTGGGGTGATCGTCCCTAAATAGTACTATTATATGCATAAGCGTCTACCAAATCCCGGTAGTTCACAATTCATGCTAATGGGACTTTTAGTGACATAACCTAACTTTAATAATCCATTTCATTTCATCTATCGGGTCATTTAATCATTCATCGGGTCATACAATCATTCGGGTCCAAATCAATAAATAGACAATCGGGACAAATGGTGTCCTATTTTATCAAAACTAACATGTTATCTCCCTCGCGGGTTTATAAAAGATTTCATAAAAACATTTAAAAGAGTGCGAGGCTATGAACTCACGTTGATGTGGGAAGGCGGTTATCGGCGATTTGGATGTACGGTATGTGCTTCAATCACGGAAACCTAGACAAATAATACTCGTCTTAGACTCTTGTCCAATGAATTTATAAAAATAACAATTATGTATACATATGATGATTTTATACATATGATCATGATCAAGTGGGTGTATACATTTTTACTCATTTACTATAGTGTTTATGTGTTGGTAACATTTTTATACTAGTTATACTAGTTCAATTTAATTACATTTTGAGGCCCAATGGGCCCATTACAAGCCCAATATATTATATTAGCCCAATTATACTTTTATTATCAGTATTATATTTTACATGTTGGGCCCAAGTGGGTTAAGCCCAATGAGTAAGTTTATAAGTGTTTAGCCCATTTTGTTGTATTATTAGTCCAATAATGCTAACTTAGCCCGTTAATGTCCGTATGTTATATAGTTCGGGTTTTATCGGTTTTTACTTGTATTAAGTACTTATATATCAGTATATGACTTTTAAAAAGTTTACATTAGACGGGTCCGATCGTCTAAGTTTTAATTGACGAAAACGTTAATTTTACAGTATTAGCCGAAAAGACGTAGAAATTATGTTTATAGTTTTTATAACTTATAAAGACATTTATATTTATACTTTATATAACATAATCCATTTTAATATCAACATTTATATAACTCTTTTATTATAATCATTATCAACTAGTGGAATTTTTATTTATATATATTTTATATAAATTTTGAGTGCTTATATTATATATTATTTATACAAAATCAGTCCTAAAAAATCTAGTTTACTAACATGTTCATATCTAGAGTTCTACATGGAGATACAACCCCAACTTTTTATCACATATACTACATGATATGTGCTTCATTTTATTCCTTTATAGTTACTGATGAATCAACCTCTAAGTAGTTTATAAAATTCGTCCAAAACAGTGTAGTCAAGTTTGCACTCTAAACTTGTTTTGATCATATCTCACTCATTATAATGATTCCATTGTATGGCCAACTCTCACATGTGTACAAGACTCATAGTTTACTGTATATTAATTTATTCAAGCCATTTTATCAGTTTATCATAAGATTCTTTACTGTTTTATACATCTATCATTTTAAGCATGATTTTAACCTTGTTACCTATGGTTTTTCATCTCTTTAATCATATTTATCAACACTTGATCCCCACACAACATTTTTATCATCATATATTCATCAAATACATATAAAATAAGAAAGAGAATACATGATTACATAATAAAAATAACAAGATGATGGGAAGAACAATATTTACACCACCAAGATGATGTAGGTTGTGATTAAGACATGGATTTTGATGGAAGAACTTGTGGTAGATCAACACCAATCTTCATGTAAAAATCAGCCCTTACTTCACTTGAAAACTCCTTTTTAGATGTTAAAACTTGCACCAATCTTCATCTCTTTTGAAGGAGATTAACATATGTAAGTTATAACAATAGTTTGTGGTTAAAATTGTATAATGATGGTGTTGTGGTGGCTATAGTGGACGGCATGAATGAGTGAAAGAGAGAGAGAGTTGTGAGTTTTTGGTGGTATTGCATGTGTAAAATGAAGAACTAGTTTGGAGTCAGTGGTTTTGGTGGTGTAATAGCTTACTTGTTAGGCTAGTTACAAGTGTATAAGCTTCCTTGTGAAGCTTTGACACCTCATGGGTGTTGTAGCTAGTTATGGCCGGTTTTTAGTGGGGGTGGGGCAAAAGTCATTTTGTCTCATCCCCATTTATTTACGGGTACTCCTCGATTCTAGTTTCCTCGATTTACGTGCCCTCGGATCGTTTTACGAAAAACGTTTTTATAAATTATGAATCAACGACACAAAACATATCTAATAAAAATTGCCTCTTCAAAAACGGAATTCGAAAACGTAAATACGTAATCCTAAGGTTTCCGGTTTAGTCGTAAAGAGCGTTAAATTATAATCGTAAGTCCTAATCTCTTCTCGTAAATTTGTGAGTTTATGAACCAACACAAATTTAAAATCTCAAAATAATATCCACGGATAAATTTATTTTTCTGAAATTTCGGACTGTCACCAAAACGGTGTATTTAAACGTAGGCACGTAACGTAGAGTCCTCCGGTTTACACGTAGTCGATGCTACTTCAAGACGTAAATCCAAATTTCTTCCCAAAAATAAGTGAGTTCATAATATAACATTAAAATAAAGTTTTTAAACAATATTTGAGAATAAAATATAAACCATAAATTGACGGATTGTCACAGTTTGGTTCGTGTGTAAGGGTCCTACAAGTGGTATCATTCGCCAAGGGATTCGTGGTTAGCGTTTTGGTGGTTTTTATTGGCTTAAAATCCTTCAAAGTTCCGAAAAAGAGTGAAAACATTCGTCCTTTCCCGAGTTCCTTATTTTCGGAAAAAACTGCCTAATTCCGCAATATTTTGAATATTGCGGAATTATTGTTTCTGAATATTGCGGATTTGTTCGTTCTGAAAGATTGCGGGATCTTTGGTATTGCGGAATTACTTGGTATTGCGGAATTACTTGGTATTGCGGAATCTTATGTATTGCGGAATTTTTTTGTATTGCGGAATCTTTGGTATTGTAGAATTACGTTGTATTGCGGAATCTTAGGAATTGCGGAATTATTTGGTGTTGCGGAATCTTTGTAATTGTGTATTGTGGATTTGAAAGACTTTGAATATTGCGAAATCATATCAATTGGGTGAATTGCGGAATTGTGTCCATTTCTCGATTGCGGAATTGTCACAAATTTAAAGATTGCGGAATTGTGTCACAAATTGCGGAATTTTGGCATTGCGGATTCTTAGCCAGTCTTAGCCAGTTTTTGCTCGATGTATTGTTAGCCAGTTTTTGCTCGATGTATTCTTAGCCAGTTTTTGGCAGGAAAACCCAAGTAAAATTTAATTTTTCCTAGACCATTTTTAGGCCATTTAAGCTTCAATATCAGATTTTGGCGAAACGAAAATTTTTTCGACCCAAAATTCGAATTATTTCGGTTTTAATTTTTGTCAAAATTTTTCAATTTTCAAATTTTTCCCTACTAGTTTTTGGCTATTTCTAACTCGATTTCAAAATTTGGCAATTCGCAAATTTTTCAGGTTTACTTTATATCGGACTGAGGTATTTTTTTGTCGGACTAGAAAATTTCGGCAAAATTTGATTTTTTGAGAATCCGAAACGCGCTTTCTACGAATTGAGATCCTGATTTACACACGACTTTTACGATGACATATCAACAAGATATTTCTGCTGTGGGTACTGAGAATCGTCCACCCATGCTTACCAAGGAGAACTACAGTACATGGGCTAGTCGTCTCCTTCGTTATACAAAATGTAAACCTCTGGGAAAATTGATTGTCAACCTCGATTCAAAAGGGTCCGTATGTTAGAAGAACAATTATTGTGCCTGGGGATCCTACGAATGCTAACCCAGTGGCTGACTCCAGTCATGAGTAAACGGATGAAGAATTAACTGAAGCTGAATCCAAACAACTCGACGCTGATGATCAAGCAATTCAAGTCATTCTTATGGGACTTCCTGAAGATGTTTATGCTGCTGTCGGTAGCTATGAAACCGCACACGAGATGTGGCTTAGGATTCAGAAAATGATGAAGGGCAGTGAAATCGGTTTACAAGAAAAGGAAACTAAGTTGCTTCGTGAATGGGAGAAATTTACGTCTATTGAAGGAGAACAAATTGAACCTTATTATCATCGATTTTCAACCCTCATGAATAATCTTAGAAGAAACAAACATGACCCTGCGCAAATTGCTGCCAACATCAAATTTCTTGATAATCTTCCTTCTGAATGGTCACGATATGTCACTCTTGTCAATCAAACCAAGGATCTTCATGTCGTGGACTACACTCAAGTATATGATTATTTGAAGATGAATCAAGATGAAGCTAACGAAGTTAGGGCAGAACGACATGTCAAGACACAAGATCCATTGGCTTTTATGTCAAACTCTCCATCATCTATGTCATATCCCATGGTACCCTACCATCATCCCTCATCAAATAACTTCATGCCACAACAACAACAACTCACCTCTTATGGATATCAACCTCCTTCTGCTGTGAATTACTTACAACAACCCATTGCCTGTTTTGATGACATTACCGATCCTAATCATGCTATTAATACTGGTCTTGCCCTTCTTGCAAAGGCATTCAAATTCACCATTAACCCCACCAACAACAATCAGAGAATCTCCTCGAACACTCGAAATAGGCAGATTGCTCAACCTTTCATGATTGTGAATCAAGATCGCCAATTGGTAATTGCTGGGAACACGGGGACTCAGTTTCAACAATATGGTCAGAATGCTAGGCAGACCGTTGGCAATGCAGGAAATCAGTATGGTCAAAACCGTGGTCAGAATCCGAATGTTCCAAATGCGGGTAATCAGAATGGATTAATAGTTGTGCCAACGGTGGGTAATCAGATGGGAAACATTGTGGCTGCACGGGCTGAGAATACTGGTACGGGAAATGGAAACAACAATCGCCAGGTTCAGTGCTACAACTGCAAGGGATTTGGTCATTATGCTCGAGATTGCACAGCCAAAAAAGAAGAGGGATGCTGCTTATCTTCAGACTCAGCTTCACATAGCACAAAAGGAAGAGGCAGGGATTCCACTTTAAGCTGAGGAATTCGATCTTATGTATTCTACTACAGAATATGACGAGGAAGAAGAGGTGAATGCCAACTACATCTTGAGGGCTAACTTACAGCAAGCATCTACCTCAGGAATGCAAGTTGACATAGCTCCCGTTTATGATTTAGACGGTCCCTCTGAGGTACATCCACGCTTTGATGATAATGATATATATAGTACGTCTAATCAGGAGGAGGAGTATACTGAGATGCTTGTACCCTACAATGGGACACACGGGGATCAAACGAATAATAGTAATATTAGTTCGAATGAGCCTAGTGTGGACCTTAGTGTGGATCCAGTTGCCCAGCCTACAAACCTTTCTGATGCGACACATGCGTATTATAAATCTCTATTTGATAAGCTTGCTAAGGATGTCGACCATGCTACGGTGGTTAATAATAAGTTTAGAGAAACTAATGCCAATTTGACCACTGAGCTTGCGGGATATAAGGAACGGGAGAAAAGTTTTGAAATTCATCAGACTAAAATTAAAGAGCTTGAACAAGCTCATGCAACATCGGTTTATCAAAAAAAATGCACCAATAAGAAATTAAATGCCTTACATTTAAGTAGTGCAAAAAAGATAAGCGAATTGAATGATGAAATCACATCTCTTAATAAAAAGCTTTCAACTGAAAAATCTATTGTTTCTGATCTAAAAGAAGAAAGGAAAAAGCTAAAACATGATTTCAAAATTCGAGAAGATGGGCATCTTGAGGACTTCTGCAAAGCTCAGGATAGGATTAGAGAATTAGACAACCTTTTAGTAAAACGTGGCCAAACTATGCAGACGATAAATATGCTCGCACCAAAAGTGAATGAGATAAATTACACTCGATACAAATTGGCTTTAGGTTGTCCTCTTCCTCCTAATCCCGGATATCTTAAGCAAGTTCAGGCCACTAATGAAACTTTAAATAATGGTAGTGCGCTCTTGTCTGATGAGCATGATCCTCCTAGTGTGCATGATTCTGAGTAAACTACTGAACTTGCAGTAGAAACTCGTTTAAGAATGAAATAGCTTGATAAAGAAGTGACACCTGTTTATTACCCGAAAGTTAATACTCCAACTGTTTTTGTTCAGTCTAAAACGAGTACTGAAATGCTTTTGCTCCCAAGTGAGGAATTGTCTGATGACCCTCCTAAACCGAGTATCACACGCCGATTTCTAAATGAGCTTAAAGATAACTTTGTCATCCTTAAACGTGTTGTTAATTCCAAAATCACTGGAGGAAATTTTACATCACCTGTTCAAATTTTACATCACCTTTTAAACGTTTTGTTAATTTCAAAACGATATTAATCTGATTATTAATCAAGTTGATGCTCGGTTAGGAAATTTGGAAAACGCTTTTCTAAAAGAATTTGCCAACTTTGTTGAAGACTTTAAATCTTTGGCAAAAGAAGCTGATGAATCTCTTGATAAAATCAAAGTTTTGGAAAATGATCTTGAACGCCTTTCTAAAGAAAGTGATAGTATTGATAGTAGACCTGTTGAGTTAGGTACCTCTGTGTTGCATAATGAAAACCTCCAAACTGAGCTTGATATTATGAAGAGAAAATGGAATCTTATGTCATTAAAAAGGATAAAATTTTCATCGATCTTTGGAATAAATTTGTCAAAAGATGTGATGAATGCAAATATGACAAGATTTCGTACGAAAAAGCTTATAATGAAATGCAACAAAAAATCGTACATTTGACAGCTCAGTTGGGAGGTGCTTAGGGAAACAATCTGGCTTCTCCTGGGTTAGAGAAGGCCAGTGATGGGAATGTTCAGAAGCTTAAGGCTAAGACTACAGATTTAGAATCTGTTGTTGTTTCATATAAGCGGGTTGTTGAACAAAGTAAGTATGTCTATCATAAAATCATCGATAAAATCTGTGAGAACTGTAAGTTAAAGGCCTTGTTAAAAGATAAGACTTCTGTGACTAAATCGATTGTGGACACGATGATCCACAAACCAGTAACCTCGGGACCTACTCGTATTGCTGTAACACCTTTTCCCAAGGTTGTTGGAACGAAAGCTGCTGTGATTTCCCTAGGAATGTTTCATGTTAGTCCCCCCTCTCAACCTAGGGTCGATACCTCTGTGCCTAGCAAACAACGTAAAGTAAGCATTAGGACAAAACCGACCACTATCTCTCAACCACAAGTCATTGATTTAAAAGGTGCTAATTCTAATAGACGCGTGTCTTCTTCTACAGAAGTAAACAACTACACTAAGAGCAGAAGGCCACAGCCTACGAGCAATACAAGGAATGATAGGGTCCCTTTTTCCTCTACGAGCAATACGAGCAATACAAGGAATGATACGAGCAATACAAGGAATAATGTGGATGTAGAAGAACACCCTAGGAATTTACCGTTTTTCAATCATAATCAGAATCTTATTTCATCTGAATGTAATGACTTTAAGCTTGCTATTCGGAATGAAAAATCTGAAGTTATTTGTGCTAAATGTAATAAATGTTTCTTTACTTTTAGTCATGATGCTTGTGGTTTGACTATGAATGGGTTGAATTATGGTGGTTACACTCGAATTGACAAGCTGTCAATCAGTGAAAGACATAGCACTCCTAAGGCTAAGGTGTATGTTCCTAAAAGTACGCACGTAGGAACCACAGAAAGTCTTTCTAAGCCCAGTAGCCCTAGAGTCACTTCTAAATGGTTGCCTACTGGTAGAAATTTTGACTGTAGTGGCAAAATTATCAACACTAGTAGATCTCATACTGACAATGAAATGTAGGTATGTGATAAGGCTTAATTATCATCTAACCCTACCGGAACCTATTTCATCGGTTGCCAAAAAATTTTCTTCTCTTATCATTGGCAGGCTGTTGAAATTTGTCTCTGGTGCGTGGACTCGGGTTGTTCCAAACATATGACTGGGAATCTAAGCCTTCTCAAGAACTTTGTTTGGAGATTCATGGGAACTGTCCGATTTGGAAATGATCATGTTGCTGCAATTCTAGGCTATGGTGATCTTCATTGGGGAAATATAATCATCACCAGAGTCTCTTTTGTTGATGGCTTGGGAAACTATTTATTCTCGGTTGGACAATTTTATGATTCCGACTTGGAGGTTGCTTTCAGAAGACATACATGTTTTGTAAGAGATCTTGAAGGAATTGATCTGTTGAAAGGAAATCGTCTCACCAACCTTTACACCATTGATCTTTTTCAAATGTCTGTTGCTTCTCCAATTTTTCTCATGGCCCGAGCCACATCAACAAAGTCATGGATATGGCATCAAAGGTTATCTCATCTCAATTTTGATGCCATCACCCAACTCACGAAAGATGATCTCGTTACCGGTCTTCCAAGGTTCAAATATACAAAAGACCATCTTTGTCCTTCGTGTGTGCAAGGTAAAAGTAAGAAGAAGCCTCACAAACCCAAACCTGTTCCCAACTCAACAAATAGGTTACATCTCCTACATATGGATTTGTGTGGCCCAATGAGAATCAAAATCATTAATGGAAAGCGGTATATCCTTGTGATTGTAGATGATTATTCTCGTTACACATGGGTTCATTTCCTTACTTCGAAAGATGAAGCCCCTGATGTAATTATTAATTTCCTAAAGAAAACATCAGTACTACTGCAAGCCCCTGTCATTATTGTGAGACCCGGATAACGGCACAGAATTTACCAATCAGAAATTGAAAGCTTATTTTGACGAAGTTGGATTTCTCATCAAACTTCGGCTGTAAGAACTCCAGAGCAAAATGGAGTTTTGGAACGGAGGAATCGTACGTTAGTTTAAGTTGCTCGAACGATGCTTCTCTCCTCCAGTGCACCGTTATTTCTTTGGGCTGACGCTTTAGCAACTGCATGTTATACTCAAAACCGCTCCATTATTCACACCCGTTTCAACAAAACACCTTATGAGATCATTAATGGAAGAAAACTGGATATTTAATATTTACATGTCTTGGGTGCATTATGTTATCCGAAGAATGATCGTGAAGATATCGGTAAACTTGAACCTAAAGGTGATATTGGCTTTTTCATTGGTTATTCTTCAACTGCTTGTGCTTACAGGGTTTATAATCGAAGGACAAGAAAGGTAATAGAGACTATGGACGTTACCTTTGATGAACTCTCGGGTATGGCCTCTCAGCATAGAAGTTCACATCCCGAGCTTCAAGGTCAGACTTCTGGACACGTAAGTTAAGGACTCGCGCTTCAATTTGCACCGTTAGCAATCTCATCGTTACAACCTTCGGAACGTGACTTGGAAGTTTTATTTGGGCCAATCTATAATGAATATATGGAGGGTCCTTCGTCATTTGGTGTTCCTAAAAATGCCCCGGCTGCACCTGCTACGGTAGTTCCAGAACCACCAATTGCATCTACACCAATGACATCCGTTTTTGCACCATCTACGTCAACCTCAACCATATTGACTCCAAACATTCCAACCACCTCTCTGCCTGTTGACGCAACTCAACAACATTCTCAGCAAATTCCTACTCACGTTCATCTTCAGAATGAAATAATTGCTAAAAATGCAAAAAATGCGATGCTCAACGAACACGAGTTTGTTAATTCATTTGTGGCTTCCACAAGTACTACTCAGCCTTCAACACCATATGTGGATCCGTCGAGCTCGCATCAAGTTTCTCATACACTTCCACATGAACACAAATGGACTAAGAATCATCCTTTGGTTCAAGTGATTGGCAATCTCTCACGACCAGTCTCAACACGAAATCAGTTGCGTACCGACAGTGATATGTGTATCTATGCACTATCAGTCAACATAATGGAACCAGCAAGTGTTAAATAAGCAATGACCGATGAATCATGGATTGAGTCTATGCAAGAAGAGCTCAATCAATTCATCCGGCTTGATGTATGAGAGTTAGTACCACGACCGAACAATATTGATCCCCTTACACTGAAATGGTTATTCAAAAACAAGATGGATGAGGAGCAAACGGTCATTAGGAACAAGACTCGGTTAGTCGTGAGAGGTTATAAACAACAGGAGGGAATTGATTTCGCAGAATCCTTCACCCCGGTTGCTCGAATGGAAGCTATTAGGATTTTATTGGCATACGTTGCATACAAATCGTTCACTGTGTATCAAATGGAAGTGAAGACGGCTTTCTTGCATGGGCCGTTAAAAGAAGATGTGTATGTATGTCAACCTGAAGGTTTCATCAATACCAAACACCCAAGCCATGTCTACAAGTTGAAAAAGGAAATTTATGGTTTGAAACAAGCACCGAGGGCATGGTACGACGAATTATCATCATTTCTTCTCCAAAATCACTTCAGCAAAGGAACCATTGATCCAACGTTGTTTATCAAGCACTACGGCAACGAGATCCTGGTGGCTCAGGTCTATGTAGATGATATTATATTTGGTTCTAATAACCCAAAATATTCCACATTATTTGCCGACCTTATGAAAAGTCGATTCTAAATGTCCATGATGGGGGAAATGTTGTTTTTTCTTGGTCTCCAAGTTCACCAATCCCCCCGTGGTATTTTCATAAATCAGTCCAAGTATGTGCTTGAGATTCTAACAAAATTTGGTATGGACAACTATGATCCTATTGGTACTCCAATAGACACTAAACACAAGCTTGATTTGGATAAGAAAGAGACATTTGTAGATGCTACAAAATACCGAAGTATGATCGGGTCCCTTATGTACTTAACCTCAAGCAGACCGGACATTGTGCATGCTACTTGTTTATGTGCTCGGTACCAGGCTAAGCCAACCGAGAAGCATCTCAAAGAGGTTAAAAGGATCTTCGCTATCTCCGGGGAACCATCAACATGGGTCTCTGGTATACGAAGGATTTCTGGTTTTAATCTCACTGGTTTTTCAGATGCCGACCATGCAGGGTGTCATGATACATTCAAGAGCACTTCCGGTGGAGCACAATTCTTAGGCAAGAAGCTAGTGAGTTGGTCATCAAGAAAACAAGACTGTACGGCGTTTTCCACCACAAAAGCAGAATATGTGTGTCTATCCGTGTGTAGTGCTCATGTCCTTTGGATGAGAACACAACTCACGGATTATGGCTTTAACTTTAACAAAGTTCCTATTTATTGTGATTCACTATCAGCCATAGCCATATCCTGCAACCCGGTCCAACACTCCAAGACCAAGCACATAGCTGTCCGATTCCATTTCATAAAGGAGCATGTGGAGAGAGGAACGATCAAACTGTACTTTGTCAAGACGGACTACCAACTAGCCGACGTCTTCACCAAAGCTCTTTCTCAAGAAAGATTTGAATTCTTGGTTCGTCGACTTGGTATGCGTAGTTTCACTCCAGATGAACTTGAACGTCTTGCACATTCGTAGTAACCTTGTATATATCTATCATAAAATCAAAATACAAAAATATAAAACCAATAAAAAAAAATAAAAAATGATAAAATCTTTCAAAAATACCAAAAATATTCTTCTCCGACATGTCTCTCAGCATCGATAAAATGGACGTACTTAGAAACGTTGTTCAATAACGACACGCGTACGTACATAAAGTTCGAATGAGAGTTCAAATGTTTTCAAAACATGTCTTTTCTGTTTTCTTCTCATAATGGCTTATAGTCACATGTCAGACTATAACCCGATCCCCAAAGAAAGGAAAGTCTATGACTTATCCCTCAACAAAGGGAAATTAATTTTTCCCGGTAATGGGCTTATATTAAAACATTCAAAGTTTTAAGCTCATGAACTCAAGGAAAATGTTCATTTATGTACATTTTTCCTCAACAACGGGAAATTAAATTTTATCGGATTCGAGCACAACTTTTCAAGATATTTTCAAAAAGACTTTATTCAAATTCTTTCAAAATTGTGTGCTCATATACTCCCCTAATTTTATCAGTATCCTTTTTCGAGGGGGAGTTTAAAAAAAATCTCATAACATATAGTTCCAAGATTTCATGAAAATTATTCTCTCCATGTTTTATCACTAGTTACACAAAAATTCCAATTTCATGCAATTTTTGAGGGGGATAATAGTGATTAAAATGTGATAAAAAATGATTTATTCTTGGATAAGATCTTTGATTTAAGTGTTTTCTCTTCCTAATATGTGCAAAAATCTTTCCTTTATGATGCACATATGTAGGGGGAGCGTTTTTGGTGATATAGAAAGTGTCAGTGGTTACGATATATATACCTTCAACACAATTATTCACGACGATATTGGTGTCAAAAGGTGGTTAGGTATTCGTCCTATGATCCTACTAGAACCGGAGGGATCTTCCCAGGGACAATCCATTAGAATTTAGAAGTCCTTAGGAAAGATGGAGTAGTTGAGTATACGGGAAAAATGCCGACTAATGACTTAAGCTAGCACTGGAACAATCACAAAAAAGTGCTAGTTATGACGTCTTGGTAAGCATTGAAGGTGTTGAAGAATGAAAAAGAAATGTAAGGATAAAGGGTGAAAAGAAATAGCCCTCCATACAACTTAGGCATAAACCGGGTCAATACATCTACTATCAGAATCATATTGATTATTTTTGGTATTAAAGACAAAGCATCATAGACCCAGTGATGCAAAGCACAACCCTTTCCAGCCTACTCAAGCTTCTCTCAAAAGAAGTTTGTTTTATTGTCACGGAGTTCAACTCATTTCTATCAACTTTCTCACTCCGAGATAGTAGATATTGAATAGGTGGCAGTCTGCTCCAGCCTCCGGTCACCAAATAAACGTGCACTTATAGAGTCTAGAGCCAACGAGATTGATCAAAAATCTCATTAGGACACTTATTCCATATATCAATTGTTGTTCATCTTTAGAACACAAGCGATAATTCAAAGAGTCCTACGCTCTATCCTTGTGCTATTGCTAGAACATTCAGAGTGATACTCTCTAGTATTCACAGTGATGAATGGAAATCCTTCCAGTGTTAACATCAAAAAGCACTGCGGTAAGTCATATGTAAGATTCACTTGAATTAAAAATATGATAACTGGAAAGCAACAGTGGTTTGATTCTTAATTGATTCAAACTCGTTTCAGGTCTCTACGCAATATCTCTATGATCTTGCCAGAACATTTAGAGTAATACTTATTAGTACTTACAGTGACGAATGGAAATCCTTCCAGAGTCATCATCAAACAGGACTGCGGTAGGTAACTTGTGAGATTCTATATGAATCAAACTTGTGTCAACTGGAAAGCAACAATGGTTTGATTCTTAACTGATTCAGACTTATTCTAGGAAATTGAATTGACGACTTAATCAGTAGAATGGAACTGCATGATTCACTCCTTACTATGAATTATCTTTCGATATATCCAAGTATTGAGAACGGCTACCACAGCCGGAAACCCTGTCAAGGAAGTTATTTGAACTTACCTAATCACGGGTACAGTATTTGTACTGTATAACGGGAAACCGGAGGAATGCAAATGGTGGCAAAATCTCTAGAGTCGTGATTCAAGACCACATACTTAAGTAAATGAAGAAAGCTCAAGAACATCTAAAGACAAAGACTTCCGCCACTCTGATAACCAAGGGAGATTGTTATCAAGCTTTCAAGACAACACAAAATATGAGTACGTGGGGAAAGACACAAGAACACAAGTTGGCATAGTTTCAAGTTCAAGGCAAGGCAAAGATCAAAGATCCAAGATCACAAGTCATGAAAGGAACTGTGAAAGAACTCTCAAGACAACGAGCTTCAAAGTCTGCAACATCAAAGAAGTGAAGTCACATATTACATGACCACCCCTTAGGGGGAGATAGTTAGCCGTATTTAAAGTGATGGTCATATAATATACCGTTGCGAAGCTCGTGAAAAATACTATTCATTGGTGTCGAGAGTTCTTAGTTATTAATGTTTATGTAACGGGAATTTGTCTCGAACACACAAATGAGGAAGGCCTCCTAAACATTTACTACATAGTATAAAAGGCCTCTCTACCTCATTTGTGTGTGTGTGTTTTCCATTTGTTTGATCTTAGAGAGAGAATGGGTGTTTGTTTCTCTCACTAGGAAAAACACCATCTTTGTTTTCTTTTTACTTCCTTAATCTAATCTTTCTTTTTTAGTTTAATCTTTACTTAATCTTCATCTACTTTATCATCTTTATTAGTTCTTCATCATCACCATAATCGTTCTATATCCATTTCGTCCTAAATACATCACATCTCATAAAGTTCAAGACTTTTAGTGTTTGGTTCGTGTGTAAGGGTCCTACAAGTAGAGAAGGAAAAGAATAGAAAAAAAGCAAAAGGTTTCAAGGAATATTTAGCTGAAAGAGGCAAACAAAGAATCTTGAAGAAAATTAGTCAAAGGAGAAAAACTAAAATCGAACAAAAACAGGGCTCCCTGCCTGCGGTTCGATAAATGTGTCTATGGCTCATTATCATTAATGATCCGCATTGCTATTTATTGATCCGCCCACAGTGTACGTTAAAACCCAGTTTTCTGAAAGTTTTAGAAAAGACAAGACTTTTTTAAATTTTAAACAAATCTTGGATTTTTTACCTCTATTAGCACTAAGTTAGGCTATGGTTGCATAAAAAACAACATACTCTCAAGAGTATCTTGACAAAGGGGGACAAAATATTAGATAACATTTTGATCCAATTTTAGTCATGTTTTAGAGATGACAACAGATTTAGGTTCAATTTTAAATTAAAATTTAAAGTTGATTAATCTGAGAACAAAGAAATTATAACACATAAACTAAATCCATTCAAAAACCATAAGAAAAACTCATGTAGGAAACTAGATAAAAGAATTGAAAGCAACTAACTAAACAAAAGCTAGCCATTCAAATCTTGATTAATTAGTCTTCTTAGCTTGAGTTCTTGAAAAGGTATTTTAAGAAAAATATCATCATTTCATCCCCTAGGAGGAGGAGGATTGGTAAACAAAGTTAGAAAGAACTCTTGCAACCTTGCATGAAGCCTAAAAATTTCCATCCTAAGAGATTAGATGATGTAGCTATAACATCCAGTAGTTTTGGCTAATTCAATATCAATATATATGCAATTGCCGATTTGATAAATAAATAAAGAGGAGATTTTTGCAAGAAATTTTTGCATTTTTGCTATGGTATATGATTGAATTGTTAAATATATGGATTCTCACTATCTCAATTGCCACTTCAACATATTACTATATGTTGTGAACAATATGTATGTATCAAGTCTGAGTTCTAAAAGTAACAATATGTATACATTATGAATAAGAACAACTCAAGTATAGCAAAGATACCCTAAATTACTAAAGAACCCTAGAAACACTAGAATTCACTTTATAAACCAATGATTCAAGCAATATAACTACATAATATCTATGTACTATTATCAAATACAATGCACTAGTTATAATCTATCATATAAACGAAAGGTAATTAATCACAAAACACTAATATTCACTAATCAAAGGCTAATTACAAATATATGACCTAGTAACCAAGATTAGCATATAAATTCCATTCCATAATGAATTCTGTTAGCCTCAAAATATTGATTCAAACAAGAATGTTCGGTCATATGTTTATTATGTATTGTATTTTAGAACGTTGTAATAGGTAGTAGATTAGTCATGTTTTAAGGGCTTAACTTTAAGCTAAAAGTTCATTAATAAGTAACTAAAGCGTAAAAGGAAAGCCCGACCCATTAATATATAGCCCATACAAGCCCGCATGTGGGTGGAATATATATACTCACCTCCTAGCATGTTAGGAGGTGGTTGGTCATTTGTATTTTCTCTCTTTAATCTAATCATCCGTAAGTTTCACCATTCTCTCTCTTTTTCTCTCTCAACTCTCTCTCTCTAGAATTCATCTATCTTTCTTCTTTATTTCTTGTTTAATCATCACAAAATATGGGACAACAAATTAGATTCTAATCTTTTGCAACTAATTATAAAACTCAACTAAGTATCATAATATGTTAATATATTTAAGGTAAAAGCCATAAAATAGACACGTACTCTTCATTTTGTTCCATTATGACAAATGTACTATTTTATGTAAGAATCTGACCAACGAACTTGTTAGTTTTGGGACAATATCACCAATATGATCGGATCTTTTTCCATGTCAATTTTTATAACATGAAATGACTAATTTACCCTTATCCCCTTCATTTCCATTTATGACCGTATGTATTTTTACGTTTTCGACAGCAGTTTTCACGCTTTCGTCAGTAATTTATGTTTTCGTTAGTAAATTTACGTTTTATTCAGTAAACTTACGTTTTCGTCAGTAATTTTACGTTTTCGTCAGTAACATTAGGTTTTCGCCAGTAAACTTATGTTTTGGTCATTAAACTTACGCAGTATTTATATGTTTTCGTCAGAAAATTTACGTTTGTGTCACTAATTTTACGTTTTCATCAATAAATTTACGTTTTCATCAGTAAATTTACGTTGTCGTCAATAATGTTACGTTTTCATCAGTAAACTTACGTTTTCGTCAGTATTTTATGTTTTCGTGAGTAAACTTACGTTTTCTTCAGTATTTTACGTTTTCTTGAGTAAACTTATGTTTTCGTCAGTAAGCTTATGTTTTCATCAGTATTTTTACGTTTTCTTCAACGTAAAATACTGACGAAAACGTAAAAGTACTGATGAAAACGTAAACTTACTAACGAAATCGTAATTGTACTGACGAAAACGTAAAAATACAGATGAAAATATTCATTTACTGACGAAAACGTAAGTTCACTGACGAAAACATAAATTTACTGACGAAAAAGTAAGTTCACTAGCGAAATCGTAAATTTACTGACGATGCGTAAAATATTAACGAAAACGTAAAATTACTGACGAAAACGTAAGTTTACTGACGAAAACGTAAAATTACTGATGAAAACTTAACTTTACTGACAAAAGCGTAAGTTTGCTGACGAAAGCGTAACTTTATTGACGAAAACGTAAGTTCACAGACGAAAACGTAAATTTACTGACGAAAACATAAGTTCACTGATGAAAACGTAAAATTACTGACGAAAACGTAAGTTTACTGACGAAAACGTAAGTTTACTGATGTAGACGTAAAATTAATGACGAAAACGTAAGTTTACTGACGAAAACGTAACTTTACTGAAGAAGACGTTGGTTCACTTACGAAAACGTAAGTCTGCTGACGAAAACGTAAGTTTACTCATAGGTGTGAAAACACCCATGCTTTTACCACTTATTTCTGGCTAAAACGAGACCAAAACGCGTATTTAATATCATTTGTTTGGAATTATGTGTGGTTTTGTGTTTATTGTGTTTTCAGAGCCAACCAGATGGATATTGGAGAAAACATGGGATTGCACGGGTTTTATCGAAGAAAAAGAATCAAGACGAAGTCTATTGTCCAAGAGATGCAAATGATTTGAAGTCAATGGGCCTATTTGAAGATTTATCGAAGAAAAGGACCAAAGATGGAAGATTTACATATGTCGAAGGAACTCAAGTCTATTAAACGAAGAAGTTAAAAGACGAGCTGAATTTAATCGTCGACAAATCCCGAATCAGAATCGAAAACGTCAACTTTTCTGAAAAGACGAGAAGACAAGAAGAAAGGGAGAAAGCCCACTCACCAACCAACCACTAGGCCTATAAATAGGATTCACCTTCACACTTTTTGAGCTAGTTTTCAATTGTAGTTCTTTTCTTTTCTTTAGTAGGAAGCCAACACCATTAAGGTGTTGGTGATTTTTCATTATTATCGAATCTTTAATCTTGTAAGTTTTTTAATCTTTCCTTTTGTTTACTTTACCTTAATCAATCGATATAATCCTTCCATTAATCTTGTTCATCTTCATCTTTTTGATTTAAAGTTTAAAGTTCTTATTTGGTTGATTTTAATCCATAAAAGTAAGTGGGTTTTGTGTTTTTATTGTTTTGGTTTGTTGTTTATGGTTAGTAGATGATTATTGGTTAGTTTGGTTTAAATCTTTTGGTTAAATTTGGATTGATTTGATTAAAATCGTATTGCCCTGTTTTTCTGTTTTACTGTTCTTCGTGCCTAGATTCCAAATCAAGTGTCTTTCATTTTTATTCCGGATCAAGTTACTTATTCCGAATCAAGCTTGTTTATCCGGAATATTTTATATTCCGGATCAAAGCCTTTCATCCGGAATAATCAATTATTCCGGATCAACTCAAACATTCCGGATCAACTCCATTATTCCGGATCAACTCAAACATTCCAGATCAACTCCATTATTCCGGATCAAGCTCCTTTCCATTTTATTCCGCATCAACCATTATTCTGAATCAACAATTTTATTCCAGATCAACACCATTTATTTCGTATCACTATTTATTCCGCATGAAGCCTTTTTCCCATTTATTCCGAATAAGCCTTGTATTTCGAACGAACTATCCTTGTTGATTATTCCGGATTGAGCATCTTCAAGTTATTCCGCATCAACCACTATATTCCGGATAAACAACTTTATTCCGGATCAAGATGTATTCCGGATCAGCATTATTCCGAATGAAGTGTTTTCTAGTAAGGGGTATTTACTGTTTCTGTTTTACGGTTTAATTTTAATTCGATTTCAGTCTTATTTTATTAACTGCTTTTAGTCTAATTTTATATCTTTGTGCATTTAAACCTTTTTAGTAGAATAGAAAACCAAACCCCTTTTTAGTAACCAAGAACAACTATTCCAGTTTGAGCAGTGATCAATTCGAGAAGATTCCGAGAAATAATCTGAACACAATGAAAACAAAGTATCAAATGGCGCCGCTGTCGGCTCTTCTCTTAAAGATTAACAGTTTTTTGTGAGAAATTGGATTTTGGGATCCGTTCGCCGTGGCCGTTACTTTTTCATCATTAAAAATTTTCAAAAATACTAAAACTATATAAAATTTTCAAAATACAAAAAAATTAAAAAACCATAAAAACCAAAAATATTTCTGCTTTGTTTTTGCTTTGTTAGTTCTTTTGCAGGTGTATGCGCACTCGATCAACGTCTTATCAAGAGCCCGAGACTCTCGATAACTTAGACATGGACGGTGTTCACAACAACAACAATAATCCACCTCAAAACAACATGAATAATAACAACAATGAACCTCTACCGGACAATCGCCCTATGATTAAACTTTTGCAAGCACATGTAGAGGGCAACAACGATCCAATTGTCATACCCGCGATTGCAGCCAACAACTTTGAGCTCAAATCCGGTTTTATCCAGATGGTCTCCGCTCAACCATTCTTGGGGCGTACCATTGATGATCCTCATGACCACATCAAAAGGTTCCTGCAACTCACGAATACGGTCAAATTCAATGGTGTTCCACAAGAGGTAATCCGTTTACAACTTTTTCCTTTATCCTTAGAGGGACAAGCCCGACATTGGCTTGCAAAGGAACCGCCACAAAGTATTCTGACGTGGACGGATTTGGAGACCAAATTCATAAACTACTTTTTCCCACCCTCTCGTACTACCGCTTTGCGGAATGAAATTATTAATTTTGAACAAAAGTACGATGAGTCTTTTAGTGAATCTTGGGACCGTTTTAAAGACCTTTTAAGAAAGTGCCCACAACATGGTTTTACCAAAGTGCACCAAATTAATACTTTTTACAATGGTTTAAGCATGAATGACTAAGATTCACTAAATAGTGCCTCGGGGGGTAATATTTTGGTTAAGAGTTCTAATGCCGCTTGGGATATTATCGAAAATAAGTCTCGTGTGCAAACCAAGAGTGTTCGGACTAATGCCGCTAGTGCTAGTACTACTGACAACGACAAGAGACTTGACAAAATTACGTTGCTTCTTGAATCACTTGCTACCCAAACCGCAAGCAACACCAACAACATCAACGCTAAAAATTCTCAAGTCAATGCTGTAAGCCAACCATGTGAAATATGCGGGGGTCCTCACTCTTACACTACTTGTACTTCCACCCAAGACTATCCTCCTGAGAATGTTAGCGCAGCATACGGTACCTATCCTCCGGCCGCTTATCAAGCACGTCCTCAAGGAGACCGCAACTTGATTAGCTACCGCTCAAACAACTTTCTTTCCCCGCCCGGTTTTCCCCCACCCAATCAAAACCAACAACAAAACCTTAACCGACCAAACCAAAACCAACCTCGAGCACCGTACCAACCACCTCAAAGACAACCATATCCACCTCAAAGAAACAACCAAGTTTACCAAGAACCTGCTTATCAACCACCCGCCTACCATGCTCCTCCTCCCAACCAACCCACCGCATTACACCAAGATGTTGAAACCTACACGAGTACTAATGATGTGATCGTGGAAAATCTCCAGCGGGAAGTGCTCAACTTGAAAGCAGACATGGTGAAACAAGGGAACGATCTTCGAGCTGATATGCGAAACACTTTGGCAAGTCAAACGAATGACTTAAGGAACATGATGGCTGGTTTCTTCCAAGGTAATCAATCCTCTTCTTCGGGTACTATTCCAAGTAACACCGTGGCTAATCCAAGAGGGGAGATGAAAGCAATCACCACTCGCAGTGGCAAAGGTACCAAGGAACCCGAGCTTCCTATACCTCTACTGGTGATTGTGACTAAGGAAAACGAGTCCCCTATTCCTATTCCTCAATCTTCTACTTCCCCAATTCCTCCACCTCTTACTTCTACCCCTCCTCCACCCAAGGATGTGAGTGATCCTTCGATCCCAAAGCCTTCCTCTTCTTCCGATATACCTTATCCCTCAAGGTTGAGGAAAGAGAAGCTCAAAAGCGAGGACGATATTCAAGTTTCGAACTTTCTCAAATGTTTAAACAATTGAATTTTAACATCTCCTTCGCTGAGGCTCTCGCTCACATGCCTAAATTTGCGAAAATGTTTAAAGATCTTCTTAGCGACAAGGAGAAGCTTCTTGATATTGCTAATATCCAACTTAATGAGAATTGCTCTGCGGTTCTCTTAAGGAAATTTCCAACCAAACTTGGTGATCCGGGTCGCTTCTTAATCCCTTGAAACTTACCGGGAGTAGAGAATTGCATGGCCCTAGCAGATCTAGGTGCCAGTATTAACTTAATGCCTTTAAGTGTTTGGAAGCAATTATCTCTCCCTGAGCCAGTCCCCTCCAAAATGACTTTGGAATTAGCTAACCGTACGGTTGCTTATCCAGTGGGGATAGCCGAAGACGTTTTTGTAGGAGTCGACAAATTCACTTTTCCTGCCGATTTCGTCGTGGTCGACTACGAGATGGACCCTCGGGTTCCATTAATTATTGGTCGTCCATTCTTGAGGACCGGTCGCACTCTCATCGATGTAGAAGCGGGTGAGCTTATCATAAGAGTTGGTGAGGATCAAATTGTCTTCAACATGGGTAAGATTTCTAAACAGAGTTATTCATACGAGAGTGTTAATTGTATCGACGTTCTTGATGAGGCTTGTGAAGAACACTTCAAAGATGCTTGTAAAAGTATTTCTACCTCTCCTCCCAATGTTGAGACCGTTTCCTCTATTGATTCATCACTTACTCTATTTGGAGAAAGTGATTTCCTTTGGAAAGATTTTGAAGCAACCATGGGAGATGTGAACGTAGAATATGACGATTCTCCCACCGATTGGGATGAAGACATTCGTCTCATTGAGAAACTTCTCAAAGAGGACCATATTTCTCCGCCATCTCCCAAGGCTCTTGCTATCCATGAACCAACTTTGAATACGCCTACCATAAAAAATCCTCTGGATTTAGAGCTTAAGGAGTTGCCGTCCCATCTCGAGTACGTGTTCCTTGAAGATAAGAAGAAGTCGCCCGTCATCATTGCTAAGGACTTGAAAGAAGAAGAGAAATCTCGCCTCATCGCCGTGCTTAAAGATCATAAGAAGGCAATTGCTTGGAAAATTTTTGATATCCGCGGAATTGATCCAAACTTTTGTACTCATAAGATTCTAATGGAAGGTGACATTAAACCCGCAATCCAGAGCTAAAGAAGGGTTAATCCTCGTATTCATGACGTCATCAAACAAGAGGTTATCAAACTTCTAGATGCCGGCTTGATTTACCCTATTTTGGATTCGCCATGGGTAATTCTCGTCCATTGTGTGCCCAAGAAGGGCGGAATAACCGTTGTTCCCAATGAACTCAACGAGTTGATTCCTACTCGTCTCGTTACTGGGTGGAGAGTTTGTATCGACTACCGCAAACTCAATGATGCCACGAGAAAAGATCATTTTCCTCTTCCTTTCATGGATCAAATGCTCGAGCGTCTAGCGGGTAATGAAAATTACTGATTTTTAGACGGTTTCTCCGGGTATTTTCAAATTCCCATCGATCCCAAAGACCAAGAGAAAACCACATTCACTTGTCCCTATGGAAAATTTGCTTACAAACGCATGCCTTTCGGTTTATGCAATGCTCCTGGGATGTTCCAAAGGTGTATGATGGCTATCTTCCATGACATGGTTGAAGAAACTATGGAAGTCTTCATGGATGATTTCTCGGTTTATGACGATTCTTTCTCTGCTTGCCTTGCCAATTTAGAACGGATGCTTAAGCGGTGTGAAGACACTCGCCTTGTTCTTAATTGGGAAAAATGTCATTTCATGGTAAAAGAGGGCATCGTGCTAGGACACAAAATCTCCAAAGCCGGTTTTGAAGTGGACCGTGCTAAAGTCGATGTTATTGCTAAATTGCCTCCACCTTCAACCGTGAAGGGTGTGAGAAGTTTCCTCGGTCATGCGGGCTTCTACCGTCGATTCATCAAAGATTTTTCTAAAATCGCTCGCCCGATGACCCACATCTTGGAAAAAGATACTCCTTTTATATTTTCCAACGACTGTATTGAAGCCTTCAACCTTCTTAAGGATAAGCTTACTAAGGCACCGGTCTTGGTTACCCCTAATTGGGAGCTGCCTTTCGAGTTGATGTGCGATGCTAGCGACTTTGCTATTGGAGCGGTTTTAGGCCAAAGAGTGAACAAACACTTCCAACCAATCCACTACGCTAGCAAGACAATGACAGGGGCTCAATTACATTACACGACAACCGAAAAAGATCT